>JABUQX010029585.1:30000-42522 GCA_015478945.1 Trachelipus rathkii
CTCTCTCACCTGGGCAAGATTTAAAACTCGACTGCGAACACGATTTTTTCGGCCGGACTGGTTTGGGTAAGCGCCGGCCCTTAAAAAGGTTTTCGATTCTCCCTAATAGTCCCCCGCCCTGTTAGCCCTTTTTTGAAATAAGGGGATAAAGCACAGTTAAAAGAAGTTTTTTATAATTAAAATAAATAATAATTAATATAATAAATAATAACTAATTAATAAACTAATAATAATCAAATAATAATAATAAAATAATAATAATAATAATTAAAATATTAGGTTAATATCCATTGAAAAATTAAAAAAAAAAATTATTTTATTGTTGGAAAATGAGGGACATGTTTGTGGTCAGTAAACGATTTCTTTAGGTCAAGTGGCTTTTCTCATATATGTATATAATTAATTTAGACCCCCCTGGGGACTTAAATGTAAGGTTCAAGTTTGGCAACTGATAAACAAATTGGCTACTCAGTAAGAAATAATGTGGATGTAATAAAGATTTAAACCGATAAGGAGGGAAGCGTAATCGTTGATTGGGCATGTGCAGTGTTAATTCCTTCTCACTAAATCTTTCTCTTCCTCACAATCCTGGTTCGAGAAATCGGGTGCTTACGGTCTCTGGCCGAATTCCAGGCTAGAGACAGTGAGTATCTGGGGTGGAAAAAATTACCTCGCTTCTCCTTCACTCTCCACTAATTTTCCATTCAGTCTTTCGGAGAAAAATCTTTTGCAGCGATACACCCTTTCGCGAACCCAGCAAAGCGAAGCTTCTTCATTAAAAACGAATAAGTGCGCTAAATCTCGCTTGGTTCTCCCGTACTGGGAAACAAATGTCTTTCTGGCCTCGCTTGCCCACCAAAAAAACAATCTTAGCACAACCGTTCTGTAAAATCTAAACCATGTCCTCCTCTTTATTTCGATTCCATATGATTACCTTTGTTGCTAAAATTCTCCAACTCAAAGAAGGGAAACAATATCGTCCTTCAGCCTCCTATTTTTCCTCTCTAACTCAACCGCTGGACAATTCTGGCAATATCGGCTCTTCCTTCTTCCTTCTCCCTCCTTATTCCTTCTCCCTCTCGGTTGCTTTATGCTTTAAAGCGAAAAGTGGTTCTGCTTTCTCCCAAGCTATCCGCGCCGTCTTGTTTCAAAATATACTGCTCTATGTCCTGAACAAAACTACGCACTTCAATCATGTTGGAAGCTCGCCACATTGCAACCCTATTCCGAAAAAAGGATGGCCGCTCAGATCCTTCTAACTATCGCTCTATGTGGCTCTCACTCTGTTATTCTTCCTGAAGATCTTTGAAAACCCTATCTCAACTCTGATAACTTCTAGATCATCTGGAAACTAATTCATTCCGAATTGCCAGTACGTCGGGCTTTCGGGGCGCTTGAAGGGCTATTGGCGATATACTCTTTCAATCTACAAATTTATGGGTTTTTTTTTTCGCCACTTAGGAACTACTGGAGACCGTTGCGTGGGTGGGCGCTTGACATATCGAAAGCATTTGCAAGCCGAGTAAATGACATGCGTCACTGGGCTGCCTAAACACAAGAGCTCCCTCCTTTGGATTTCTTCCTTACTCATTGCTAACCTAATTCCTAGCTTTTTTTTTTTCAAAATCGCTCAATGTCGGCCCTGTTTGTTGATTGGGCGACTTCGTCTTCTTTTTCTGTCAATATATTGGTGTTTCTCAGGACTTCTTCTAATCTCCTAACTTTTGTAATTCCTACTTTTTCATTACCATGGATCTTTTTAATTCCCTGCACCTCTAACGCTCTATCCCCTCTATAACGATGATGAATTCGAGAAAACGCCTTTCATTCTTCAAAAACTCGTATCAAATTCTCTGGCTCTATCTTTTTACCTTACCAGACTTGGCCATCTCACTTCGTCTTAATTCTTTTCCGATTCTACTTCCTCAATCTGATCTGATAGAATTTCCAGATGGGGTCGCCTCAACCTTGTGGAATTCAATTCTTTAAAAAAAAACCCCATTTTTTTAAAAAATCTCCTTCTCCAAATCACCTTCTAACACTATTCCTATCTCTTTCCGAGCGCGGTGGGCTTCTCGGTCGTTCTCTTCATCTGTTGAACCATGACGTATGAAAACCACATTCCCCTTTGCCCTTAACATAAACAAAAAAATATTCCTCTTGCGACAAACCTCACGTCACACACAACGGGTTGGCTAGGGTTGGCCTCAAAGAAACTGGAAGTTCTCTGCGAGACCTTTTTTGGTCCTCAATTCTTCAGTTGTTTCTAAGGCTATACAAGAGTCTTAATCCGCCCCCTTGTATGGAGTACTGCTCTCATATCTGGGGGGGGGGGGGGAGAGGCTCCTGGTTTCTCCCGGGTTTTTGACAGGGGGGGGTTTCCCCCCGAATGTTTAAAGGCGCAAAAGGCAGTTATGAAACTGTTACGGTGAACTTTTATCGCGATAAGTTCACACTTACAAGAGCCTCTGGCTATTTTTGTTTTGTGCCCGCGAATTGTTTGGTGCTACTTTTTCTTTCATCCTATCAGGTACCCCGATTTTCGGCCCTTTACAAAAACTTGGGGTGCCTCGTTCCACGACTGGTCGACAGCAGCAGGCGCCAGAACGGAAACTGGTCACCGGCGTAGCGACGCACGGCCAACCTTTACACCGGACGCACCTCGTAGACTACCAAGGGGTACGTACCCTCTGCGCATACGGAGTTTTTGTTGTTTGTGACAGATTGGGTAACGACGCACACAGACTAGGGATTGCGCGGTATTGCCTGGTGTGTGCTTCCTTCGTTTTCCCAGGAAACTACCTCTGCTTCCTGCTTTGAACTTCTCACTCTTGCCGTCTTCTGTGTTTTCCTGCTGGTCATTTAATTTCCCTTTCTTTACTTTTAAAGCCTGAGTCTGTGCTCATATGCGGTAAATTTTTGCGCTTAAGAGACGGGGTGAACTTTTGAGCTACTACAAGACCTCCTTGAAATTTAAGGGGCTCCTACCCGTGAGTTGGTGGTAACAGGAGCTGTAAAAACAAAATAAATTCTTGGTGGGGCAAGATATGTGGCTAAATGAAAAACTGAATCTCTCTATAATCACCCCATCCAATGAACATCAATTCAGCATTATTAATCGACATAAAATCGCACCTCCGCTTCAACCATTATCCAGTAGTCCCTCTCAAGACTGCAACCATATGTCGCCCAAAATAGAACCACAACAACAAAGTTTTTGGTGGCAAGAACCTTTTTAAATTTATAATTTACCTTTTAGAATTCCTACGTACTATGTCACACACACCAACAAATCTAAACCACAGCTCTCTACCCACAACGTCACCTCATGAGAATTGCTAAAATCCTTCCTATCCCCACCCTCATTCATTCCTTTCCACATTAACACAACACATTTCATACCACAATGTATAAACGCATTCATTTTTCACGAACATTTCTTTCTTTTTCTTTTTCACTCTATGCTTTTCAGTCCACAGCGGATCCAAATCAAATTTGGCCACTTTCCTTAAAAAATACATTTCCTTCACCGTCTTCCTCTTCCTACTGCCACCATTTATTATTCCTCTGAAGCATTCCATGTACCCATTACGATTCATACACTTTTCATCAGACGACAGATTAGAGGCGGCTTAAACGGGGATCACAACCTTCTCCGAGGCATGCATTAACATTCCTCGGCCAAAAGATTAGTAGTAACCAGGGCCAGAAGGCCAACCTAAACACTGTCAACCTCACCCTCAGGTCGCCTTTTAAACGCTCGCTGTAACATAGAGATGTGGGATAAAATATTTTTTTTTTTCCCCACACACTATAAGGATTTATTAAGGGATAGGAAAATGTCTTCAAAAGAAGTTGTCTAGAAAAAGGGGGGTATGGCGATCTAAGGTATGTGTAAATGATATGTGCATAAAAGGTGGTGTCTCTACAGATGTCTGTCTTGAAGAGATGAATGTGGGATATGAACGCAAAACAGAAAAGGCGAACCATGCAAGTGGAGTCACTGGATATGTTTGACGAATACCATACACAAAATGGGTATAATATATATATATATATATATATATAATATATATTATATATATATATATATATATATATATATATATATATATATATATATCTATCTATATATTATATATATATATTATTAATATTATTTATTCTGAGTTTTTACCTATTATCCAGAAATTCTTAAATATTTGTTCAATTATTCGGCAAAATTAATCGTTAAAAAATTGATTATAAAAGAAAATTGTTATTTTCAATAAACCGAAATTTTGGCCGATGACTTAATGAACAACAATTAATTAAAAGTGAATAATAGCTAAGTGAATTAATGAACAATAATATTAATTAGAACTAAGAACTAATAAACATTACAATTAATTAATAAAAACTTACAAAAATTCTTTTACTTAATAATTATATAAAATATTTTGGTTTAAATAAACTTTATATATTTTCTTTGAAAATATAGTGAATAATTTTAGAAAATTTACAGTTATAGATACTGTAAAGACTTTAGAAATTTTTAATATTATAAGAGCAATTGAAAATGCTATAAATAACTTTGAAATATTGTGAATAATTTAAAGAAAATTTTAAATAATATAAGACAGTTACAGACACTGCCTATAACAAAAACAAAAACAAGAAAAAATTTTAATAAGTATAATAACTCAGCATCTTTTTATTGATAGAAGATTTTATGAAATTTATTCTTGTTTTGTCGAAGTCAAAGTTTGGAATTATTTTTATAAAATATGCTTTGATAAATCTGTTCAGTTCTTTTGATTTTGAAATGAATATAAATACAGCATCTTTCCAGTTAGTATTATGGGTTTGATTTATATGTCGGAATAGTACGTTACTATGGTTGCATCTTTTTATATCATTATTGCATTTATTTAGAAATTGCAAGGATTTCAAAGTTTCTGGTGATAAATTTGTTCGCAACCGATGCAAGGAACGCAATACATTCCTCCTACCAGGGTTGTAGAGTCGGAGTCGGAGTCGGAGTCGGAGTCGGAATCGCGGAGTCGGAGTCGGAGTCGTGGTCGGTAATTTTGAAGAGGGTGGAGTCGGAGTCGGTGTCGGTAATTTTCAAAAGGTCGGAGTCGGAGTCGGTAACTTTCAAGATAGTAGAGTTGGAGTTAGAAAATTTTGAACTGATAAAGATGTGAATTTTGACTATGTGAATGACTTCAGTCACTTCATACAAGTTCAGTGACTTGCGACTACCAAATCACAAAATGCAATTGCAAACTTTGAATTTTTTTGAACCTGCACCATATATTTCAATTTGGATTATATTCTAATAAATTCAGCCTTCAACCTTATACTATTTATATTTAAGATGCTGAAGAAATAAAAAACTAAATGATATGAAGAGAAATTTCTCTCATTGACAATGACATTCTACTAGTTGCTGTTTGTGTTGATCCTATCTACAAGGTAAGCTTAATTGAAGATCAACAACAAAAAGCTAAATCTTCACTTTGCAACGTGGCCATTTGTATTAAAGGATTGCAGGAAGTTCAAGAAGAAAAGGATACATCTGAACATATTGTAAGTGATGAAACTACAACTATTCCCATTACTACCTTCTTAAGTTATTTGTCAGAAAGCTCAGAAGATGAGTATAAAAAGCTTCTAGATATTGTAGAGCTTAATCGAAAGCGTCGACTGGTTCAAGAAAAAGGTCAAGGTCCTTCCTCATCCTTGCACACAATATTCCATAACTTTAAGCAAAACTTCTTTGCTGCACTGAAAGAAGTTGAAAAACGACATAACTTCGAAGCTTAAATTAGAAGAGGCCATCGAAAGTATCCAGACATTGTATAACAAGCTGCAAATTGCTGTTACTGCTCTACCTCCAACGCAAGTTAGCGCTGAACGGCTTTTTCTGCTCTTCGCATTATAAAATCTGACCTAAGAGTAAAAATGAAGGAGAACCTGGCAGATGCTATTCTACTAGCTCATTCAATGGGTAGATGACACTAGATGTAAGATCATGTAACTAACTAATGTAGCAGTATATATATATATATATATATATATATATATATATATATATTAGTAATATATATATTATTATTATTATATATTATATATATATATATAATATATATATATATATATATACATTATATAATATATATATATATATATATATATAATATATATATATATAATATATTATATATATATATATATATATATATATATATATATATATATATATATTATATATAGTATATATACTTATATATATATATATATATACAAAATTTCATAGACGGGGGTCAGGGGGGGTTCAACTCCCCGAAATTATCTAAGTTATCAAAATTTTTAGATGGCTAGTCTCTAATTATAATTTTTAATAATAATAAATTTAATAAGTTAATGCCCAGCAAATTAAAGAGTATATATTTTATGATAGAATAAGGAAATCATTTGTATTGGTAGTTTTCTTAGTTTAAAGTGCTGTTGTTTCCAATATATATATATATATATATTATATATATATATATATATATATTTAATATTATATATATAATATATATATATATATATATATATATATATATAATAATATATATATATATATATATATATATATTATCAATGTACAGAACCCATCCACGACTCACAAAGAAGCGGTATAATAGCTATTTTATATCAGTACTAGAGTATTGCGCATAAGTTTGGGCCCTCTATTAAAGAAAGACGTAGGTATGCTGGAGAGAGTAACGTAGTGCAAAGGATGATTTCTGGCTTTGAGGGTAAGAGCTATGAGGAGAGGCTGAAGGAGTTAGGAATGTTTTCTTTAAAAAGACGATTTCTCATACAGAACATGATCAAGTCTATAAAATATTTACATGCATTAATGATACTGAGACCAATAAACTCTTTATACTAGACCACGGACAGGAGAATAGGGACGCAGTGAGAAAATTAGGAAGACGTGTAATCTTGATGTAAAAAAACATATATATATATATATATATATATATATATATATGCTTTACTAACCTTATCAGTTTCGACAAATGCCATTGCAATAGTAATACAGTAATAGTTGGTAAACTTGCATTCGTGTTGAACATGAAACGGGTTATTTTGGCAATATGATTTATGGCATTCCCAAAAACTAATCGCCACGCTTTGCTTATTAAAATCAGGAGCAATTTTAATCTGGAGCAAGTTCAATATTTGTAATAATAATATTAAAATAATTATACAATTTATGTTAAGAGATTATTTTCCTCAATTTATTATTTTAAAAATAATTATTAAAATCTTATAGTTAATTAGTTAATTATCATGTATTTAACTGTAGTTGTATGTTATGGTTATATTTTTTTAAAACTTATAATGAAAAAGAACTTGCATATGAAGATTTAAACAAAAAATAAAAAGATTTATTATATAATGTATGTTTTGTCAAAATTTCTTAACCAGAATTTTTATCTTTCCATTTTAAACAATTGTCACAAAACTAGTATGAGCAAAACGTGTTCTATTAATATTGCTTTATATACATATTATTTTCCACTTTTGGAAATTTTGGAGCCCCACATGAAACCTACAAGAGTTGTGGAAACGCTAAACTCTTGTCTCAATCAAAGATCACACACTATTAAGATTCACATAGCTTAATAGATTAAAATTCAAATAAAATTTATTTTGTGCTGCTTTTATATACTTTAACAATATTTTACTATTGGGTATACCTTTTTAGTAATTAATATATTTTGTTGGAATGGAAACGATACACGTCTCACCTGTTGACAACATAAACATTCTTGGTCTTAACATAAACAAAAAATTGTCTTGGAAACCCCTCATTGATATGCACGTTGCTAAGCGTGGTTCAAAGAACTGGGAGTCTGTTTTAGGCTTTGCCGTGGAAATTTTTTTTCTTCTTGAACCTGCACAGCTACAGTCAGTTGTATTAGGGCTTATTTTTCACGCCTTAGTTTTGGAGTACTGTTTGCTCCTTTTGTGCGTATGAAATCTAGGTGGGGAGCGGGGGCTCAGGGCGGCTGTTTCAGCCTGCTGACTGGCACCCCTAGAGTTGAGTTACCTATAAGCTAAGAGAATAATAACTGTCGTACTTTTAAACATCTTGGACTCTCTAATTTTCTGCTATACGTGGCATTGGATAATATCTTCCTCTTTTTTTTCAGCAAAATAGTCGGTAAATGCTTAGGGGGAGTTTGGCCACTCGCGTTCCAATTGCGTCCTTGCGTCGCCCAGCTCGTATAATGGGGTTGACATGCTTGCGCATGAGTTTTCTGCGTGGAGCATTGAGATAACAGGCGTGTTCGTTGATGGTACCGGATGTGGTGGTTGTCGTTGGGGAGTCGGGTGGGGTGGATTTGATGATCAACCTGTCATTTTTATGTGGAATTTTTCTTTCTTCTATCTTTTTTTCTTCTTGTCCAGCTTTAATAGGTAGTTTTTCTTTTTTATATGTTGTTATAGCTGCCTCGTCTGCTCGTCGTCGACCTGCAGATCTGCGTCGTTGGTGGTTCTTGGGGTTTGGTGGGTGATGGGTTTGTGTCCTGGTTGTTTATTGTGGTGCTGCCTCGTTGTTTAAGACGAATGAGTTCGTTGAGTGGTGGTATCTTTTTTTATCTCTATTATATGTCTCTGTGTACATTTATTATAAGATTTATTTTAAGTCTTATATATCATTTTATTATCATATATAGTACTATTATGTATATAATATGTATATAAATAATAGGCGTGATAAAAGAGACAAGACACTAAGTGAGAGTGCATAGTTTAGTTTAGAACGTTTCGCGCTATGATTGGTATAGCGCATCATCACTATATATTAAATAATAATTTAAAAGAACAATGTCCAAATATGATTCGATTTAAAAATATATAATTATAGGAAAATAAAATATTATAATTACAAAAAGTTTTACAAATTAAATCTATATTTACAGATCGTTTTACTAACCTTACATACTGGATGAACCATAAGGATGAATGAACAAAATTAAATCCGAGCACTATTTATACCTAAATTATACATAAATTGGTTGGTATGTATTGGGGACTTACTAAACTTAAAATCAGTATATTGTAACAGTATTTAAACTGAATTTATAAGCTATATATAAGTGGTAAAATTTTGTACTTATTAAAATAAATTTAAGTTTGATTGAAGATAATTCAGTGAGGTGGCTATTGGGTTTGGGAGGCGGCATTTATTGTGCGTGTAATTGTCGCGTAGAAAAGAACCATTAGTGGAGAGGACGCATACATCAAGAACGGAAGGAATGCATGCAACTTCAGATTCCTGGAAATTAGATAATATCTTTATGTTGCTCTTTAAGGAAATTTTCCCGACAATTTTAATCATTTTTTTGTTAGAAAATTAAGAATAAATCTCCCATAGTTTTTTGTTAACAATGGGTTTGAGGGGGGGGGGGGGGGGAGCATTTTTCGAGCCAAGACTGTTCATGATAGCATGAGGAAAGGCGTTGGGAAAGAGGGAAACAGAGGTGTAAACCCATAGCACAAATCATCTGTTGATTAATGGATTTTTAACAGAAAAATGATCGTACGAGCGTGGGATAAAATTGATAAATTTTGTTAATTGTCTCTTAGTTGAAGAATCCTATAGCATTTTGGTTAGAAACAAGTATTGGAATGATTTCATTATGGGTTTCAGCAACATGACGGTTAGTAAAAAGGGACTGAATATCAAAACTCACAATAAAGGCTTTAAAATATTTAAGAGTACTGAAATAATAATCCCGAATTCATAAGGAATATGAGGCCGGTGTTTGGTTTGTTGGGTCAATGGGGTAAATCAATGCACAAGAAGGATTCGAAAGGACGTGTAGGTGGGGGATATTAAAGCTTGGATGCGTATATAAGATATATAAGGGGAAAAGTTCGTTAATATAGTTTCTTCATCTTTGGTGTTTGTACTTTACCTTGTTCAATCTTTAATATTGAGAGTTACTAGGAAAAAATAATCGCAGAATTTATTATATATAGATATATATATTATATAGAATTATAATATATATATATATATATATAGTGATATATTAATAATATATATATAATGTAGATATATCTATTTAGGTATATCTTATATATATGAATAATATAGTATATTATATATATAGGTTTTAACATAATATATAATATATAGTATATATATAGTATATCTATATATATAGTAATTATATTAATTATATAAGGTATATATTATAATATATTCTAGTGTATATAATATTATATATTATATATATATATATTAATATATAATTAACATATGTATATATTTATATTATACTATATTAAGTGTGGGTATGAATATATAGTATATATACTAGTATATATATATAAGCTATATATTTTAGTAATTTCATATATTATATATAATAAATTAATATAATATATATATAAACTAACCTAAATTCAACAATTACGTGGATAATCTGCGAAATCAGTTCTAAGGTCCAATAGAAGATAATAACCTGTAGTCTGATTTTTCTTTGGGTATAAGCGAGTAGCGCGGGGTTAATAGCACGGTCTCTTTAATAGACTTTATCTCTCTTCTCTTCTATTATACTATATAGTACTAGCACGCTTATATAGATAATGATAATAATAATAAGTAGTAATAATGATTATATATATATATAATTATATACTTTTATATATTAGTTTTATATATATTTATATTATTATACATAAGATTTTTACAATAGTTTTGAAGTATTTATATTACCCAAATTAATCCTTAAAACATAGTCTTCATAAGATTATTTTTCTCTGAGAGTCACAAACTCGAGGAGATCTATTGTATTAAGAGGATTGTGGTCCTGCCGGATGTATATACAATATGGTACGGATTCAACGCTTTGCTAGCAGTAGAGACGCAGCAAGCGATTTTGAAGCAAATAGACAACATAAATATGCCGTTGTGTAGCATGTGGTGAAAATCTGTTATATTATATTATATAAGTATAATATAGTATTGATAATATTAATATTATTAGTATAATATAGTTGAATAATAAGTTTATAATATAGGTGTTATATGATTATATAATATATTATATATATTATATTATATATATATAGTTTCTATTCTACTTTTGAGATAGCTCCCGCGAAAAGTTCAGGTCATGTACTAGAAGCAACAGGCACATTTAATGGAAATAATAACATTTTTGATTTAGGAAGTAATTTCATCGAAGAAACTTTAAAAAAAGTTTATATTTTAATTCTAGATTGATTCATTATAACCTCCTTAATTTTAGTTAAATAATTTATTAGACCTGAAATGAGTGCATCGTGCTCTATGACATGACCTTGAACCCTTTTGCTTAATTAGTACTTGAGAAGTCAATAAATTGCCAACATCCTGTACGGAACTATTTTTAAGGGCCTTTAGTGGAGAAAAATATATGTTTTGTCTTTTTATAAGTTCTATTTAGGGGGTTTCGGAGGGAATAGCCGACGGAGGGACAGAGGGGGGGAACAGAAGTCCCCTCATCGTCCTCGTAGGCCGAGAAAATCGCCCGACTACGTACATTCCGTGTCGTTTTTACCGAGGGTATTCGTTTCATTTAACAAAAAAGTCAACATTTGAACATGTGTGTAGTGTCTACTCATTAAGTAAGGGCGGCAGTGTCTCTTTTAGTGATTCCAACCCCCAAACCTGTTTTTTTTTTAATAGAATATATTAATTGAATCAATAATTTTTGAAGTTTTTTATAGTCGTGAGGAACTAGTGATATGTTATATATATTTTAATTTCACTGGGGTAGAAAATGGTGTCTGATTATAAAAAGAAATATTTTTGTATATATAGGGTGATAAGCTCTGGTTATTGGTTTTTGATTTGAGTTGTACAGCTGCTATGGCAATTCCGGTCTAGATAGTGAAACAGAATCTATCGATAGCAACACGAGTTAAATTCGATATAGCATACAACGAAAAAATATAGTACATATAAGTATATATAATATAATATATATATATAATATAATGTGGTGTGATTTTAGTTGTATGCTAATTGTGTATTGTTTATCAGTGTGATATTGTGGTTTTAGTGATGCTTTAGGTTCGTTAGTGGTATGTTATTCATGATTACGGGATAATATTTAGAGTATAATATATAATATATATATATTATTATTATATATTAGATAGTATATTATATGTATTATATTGTATAGTAATTATATTAATAGATTATGTCTGATCTATAATATAGTATATATATATTATATACTATAATATATATATATATGATATATATTATAATATTATGGAGTGTTCGTGCAAGGGACTCACGAACGCAACAACACGCAACAGATAAGGAAAGGATGAATGTGGAAATTCCAACTATAGATCAGGGTGATCTCCTAAAATTCTTATATTTAATAACTTTAATGGTGTAAGAAGAAGTAAATATTTTTAAATATCATACGAACAGTATTAGTAAGATAGAGGGGGGGCTGAGAGGGG
>JABUQX010029586.1:0-7500 GCA_015478945.1 Trachelipus rathkii
AACTGCAGTACTCGTTATTATAACACACTTTAATATTCTATTGCAATGTATATTTGTGAACATTTATAGTTATATGCAATATATACAACTATATGCGCATAAATATACATATACAACTAAACATTAACTTAAAAAAGCATTAACATCAGATTTATATATATACTTGAATATATATATATATATATATATATATATATATATGCAAAAATATAATATATATATATATTATAGTATATAGTATATATATATATTATATATAAATATTTTAATATATAATATATATATATAATAATATATATATATATATATACAGAGGGGCAATTGTACACTCGGGCTGCTCTGGCTTAGCATGAGTGATTATACAGAAACGATCCGATCTTTCTTCTTCAATTTCAATAAAGTCACATAAATTCTCTATTTTTGGCAAAAAATCAATCATAATGAAAGAATTATTACATAATACATATAAAGATTATTTTAAAATTTATACAAAAAGTGTAAGAATCATAGCCATTGAAATATTGCTTATTTTCAATCATTATAGAAAGTAACCACTCGGGATTCCTGTCTTGAATAGCCGTGGAGAAAATTTAAGACAGTAATACCTCTGCTATATTTGTCAATTTAATTTTTTTTTTGACAAGTTCTCTTTTTTTTTTTTTAATACCTAGATTCTATAAAAAAAAAGTTTAAAATATTAAAAATAAATAATTTATTTGTCTTATTGCAACCCAAATAAAAATAAATTAATATTTAAATTCTAAGTCCTGATTTAAATCCCTTGGCATCTCTAACTGTTAATACTATACATATTAAATAATAATCTATAACAAAGCAGTATTGTGGATAAAATAATAAAATAATAAAGAAATTATTAAAATTTTAATACAAAATAATAAATAAATTAAATGAAATGTAATTATATAATATAGTAAAATATAATATAATAATAATAATATAATAATAAAATAATAGTAATAATAAAATAATAGATAATAATAATAATAAGTAATAATAATAATAGTAAAAATAACATATAAAGAATAATAAGAAAATAATAATATTAATTTGAAGTTCAATTTTAAATTAAGAAAACTTCATAAAAGAGGAATAACTTCAGTACTTATGTGAATATTTTTGGGTTAAAACAATTAATATATATATATATATATATATATAAATATATATATATATATATTATATATATTAATATATATAATAATATATATCTATATATATATATATATATTATATATTATATATAATATATATATATATATAGAGAGGAGAGAGAGAGAGAGGAGAGGAGATAGGCTATAAACTCACTAATCACCAGTAATTACTATATAATATACTATAAATATATTATCATATATATATATATATTATATATATAATATATAATATAATATTATAATAAATTAATATATATATATATAATATATATATATAATAATATATATATATATTAGCTGTAACTTTTTTTATTAAATGTAAATATAATATAACTTGATTTTATTTTGCTTTTATCCCCTTTTTAAAGGGTAACACGGGGGGACTAGAAGGAAATTCGAATTTTCTAGCGCTATCCAAACAGAGCCACCAACGTCTATCGCAGAAGAGTTTAATCTTGCCCCAGGAAGAATAAAACTCCAAACGATACGCGAAGGATTGAACCACAGCGTCCTCTTCGCATGAGAGTGCGCGAGTCCCACCTCCTACGCCACGAGCATTCATCTATATATACTTGAATATATATATACTATATATATATATATATATATATATATATATATATTATATATATATATATATATATATATTATATATATATATATATATATATATATATATATATATATATATATATATATAATATATATCAAATTACACGTTTAAAAGCCAATATTTTATTTTAATTATTATTATGATAAATAATTATTATCTCAGTTAATCTATGAAATATTTTCATTAATTAAAAATATGAAACATTAAAAATGAAAAAGAAAAAAAAAGTTTAAATTAATAGGTATTGATTTAATTAAAAAGAAACTCCTGTGAGAATTCCTCTTCTCCTCACATAGCGATTAGAGAGCATAATTTAGTCAATATATTCTGAAAAAGTTTAATTAGTCGAAGCTAATGAGTAGAGAAAAGCGGGAGTGAGCCGAGTGAAAGCCGAGTGAGAGAGCCGAGCTGGGCCGATTTCAGAGGATAGTAGAAAACGATTCAACTTTGATTAGAAACTACACCAGAATGATCGTTTATTATCATCCATCATCATCATCAATCATATCATCATCATCATCATCATCATGCATCATCACATCATCACTCTCCAGGACGGTAAAAGTGGCTTGGGCGAAGAAGAACAAACTTCAGAGGTTTCAAGCCATTTTCAAACTGAAAAGGGATATTTACATTTGTGTAAGCCGTGTGTGTGTGCATGTTTGTGTACCCTCGCTTTAATAAGAGAATGAAAGAACATTAAACTATGAAAATATATAAGATTATTAAATCTTTTATTTGTTTGAAGACTGAACAGTTAAATCTGGACTAAGACCCGCCGAAAATGCAAAGAAAAAATTTGAAATTTACATTCAAGAGGATATTGATTTTTCTTAATTTTAAGGGTAATTACATTTTTCTCTATATATTAATATACAAGCTATTAATAATAGATTTAAGGATAACATTTGTATAATTTCAATTCCGATTAGATTCAAAATAAATATTCTAAAGGAATTGCAGTTTTTATCTATTTGCTAATTGAAGTCAACCCTTGAAATTTTCTGACTAGACACACACACATCCACACACACCACCACACACACACACACACCACACACAACACACACAACACACACACACACAACACAAACACACACCACCGCTACACATATATATATGATAGTATTATAATATATATATATATATATAAATATATCATATATAATATATAATATATATATATATTTTATAGTAATATATATAATATATATATGGGACTGTATTAAGCGTCCTCTGTAGACTCTGAGCAAATAATTTTATCACTTGACTTTACCCTATCACGAATGATAAAAATTGATGGTTTAAGAAAAAAAAAATTTATTCCTTGAATTTATTCTATACTTACTCTAATTTATAAAGTCAAGAAATGATTTTCAATTAAAAAATAATTATCTACCTTCAGATTTGATAGAAATATAATACTTGAAAGAACATATCTCTACCGTATATATATCTTCTTTATCTATTATTTTTTTTATCACGTAACAATACCTCCACCTAATTAATTTTGAACTTGGAAAAAAGTGTCTTTTTATCGCGTCATTAGTTGTTTGCCACCCTCCCCTAAACTCTGCCGCCCTGGTCAATTGACAAGTTTTCTAGTGCCGTAAATACGGCCCTGTCAGTATATAATATATAATATATATATATATATTAATAATATATATATTACATTATATATAAAATATATTGTATATATATATAATATATAGTATATATAATTATATAAATGTACATATATATAAGTATTATTATATATATATATATTATCATATATATATAATATATATATATATTAATATATATATATATATATATATACTAATATATATATATATATATATATATATATATATATATATATATATATACTATATCTATAATATAATAATTCTATATAAATTATAATAAAATTACTATTTGTTGAATTAATTAATAATAACAATAACAATAACAATAACAATAACAATAATAATAATAATAATAATAATAATAATAATAATAATAATAATAATAATAATAATAATAATAATAATAATAATAATTCATAATAATAATAATTCTGAAAAATGAAAATAGTACATGATTAACTTAGACAGAAAGTTGACAATCTAATAGATATACTAGAAATTGGTTAGAAGATTTAGCGATGATTAAGGATTGTTATGGTATGAATGTAGTTACAGAAGAAAAAGGTAAGGACAATGTTTTAAAATTAACTAAAGTTATTTATAAATCAAATTTTGGAATTTTTAATTTTAACATAAAGAAATTAGAGTGAAGAATAGAATAGAATAGAATAGAAAAAAAAATTAACGATAATATTTTAAATTTGAGAATAAAAGCGAAAAACAAATGATCGATAAATCCTCAAAAGCAAGCAAAAAAAATTTTTTTTTTTTGCTGGCCTCAGGATATTTATCGATTTATAGTAATCATCGGGTGTGCTGATTTCTAGAATGGACATTAGTTTCCAAATTGGCTCTAGTTCTTGAGATACAGGGGTTCCAGATTTACTCTTATACAAATATCTTTTTTAATGCATATTTTACAGTAATATCGTTTTATTTCTTTTTAAGGGGCTTATCTATATAAATACTTTATTTTTTTCTATTTTCAAACAACTATGAGTACTATCACAGAGCTGTTGAATAACCCCAATGTATTTCTGCTACATCTGTGTGAATATTGCCAGGGAGAACCAAAGAAGAATATTACTACTTTGTGAACAAGCCATCTGGCATCTTTGGATGGAAGCTCGGGACTATAGAATAAGTCTTGGGCTCTCCAGTATGGTCCTGTAAAACGTGTGTCGAAATCTACGTCAGTGTAAAAATGGACGAAGAAAAGGTTTAAATTTGGTGTGCCCTAATGGTATGGCGGGAGCCCAACGAATCACCTACAGTGGACTGTATTTTTGTTTGGTTATGTGAACAGGTATCACCAATCGTCTACAAGAACGTAAATTTGAGTTATCCGGATTGAATCAGCATAGGCGACCTTGTACCACACTCCGACGATGTCCCCCATCTCAGTGTTCACTACACTCCCAGACCTAGCATTGTCTGATGAAGAAGATATCCGGATTTGGTGTGCACACGTGTAGATAGTGGTAATGAATATGAAGAAAGTACTTCTACCACAGCAACAGTTCTCCAGGAAGAGATCATGATTTAGTACGAGAGTAAAGTCTCTCCAAGCAAGATTCTGAGCTTTTAGCAATCTAGACTAAGTGAAAAGAACTGCCTCAAGGCCGAATGTAAAATACTTTTTTTTCGGACAGGAGTTAGTACTTCTCCATATTTCATTGAAGAGAGAAGAACCTAGTATTACCGTAGGAACATCCCTGGACTCCTATTCCAAATGGGGTTACCTAAATACCGACCAGAAGATTGGCGATTGTTTATGGATTGTTCAACGACAAGCTTGAAGTGTGTTTTATTGGACATAATTATAATTATCCATCGATCCAATTATCCAAAAAAACTGAAAGAGGAATATGAAATATAAGAATGATCTTTGCAGAAGCTTAGATATAATGAACACAGTGGTCTATCTGCGTTGATTTGGAAGATGTCAACATCTTACTTGGGCAGCAAAGCGGACATACTAAGTACCCTTGTTGTTTCATATGGTTGTGGGATAGTAGGGCTAAAAAAGACCACTGGGAAAAAGTTGTATGGCCTGCTAGGGGAAAATATGACTGTAGGTGCATCACATATCATTAAGAACCACTGGTTGACAGAGGAAAAATTATTTTCCAACCTTCCACATCAAAACTTAGGACTGTGAAGCAATTTGTTACGGGACCTAGAACAAGATGGTTGAATGTTTTTCAAATATATTTGCAGATTTTTTTCCAGGTTGATTATGGAGAAACTCAAGCTGGAATCTTTAGCGGCCCTCAATTCGAATCATCAAGGATGACAATTTCATAAAATCCATGACTGATATTGAAAGCATCGCCTGAAAGTTTTGTCTTGGTGTTCAGACTTTGGCAACCATAAAATCTGCCAACTATGTGAAATCGTACAGAAAATGTTTCAGACTTCAAAAAATTTGAATGCTAATATGAGCCATATAAAAGTTCACTTTCTACATAGGCACTTAGATCGGTTTCCCGCGATAATCTAGGGATGTATTATAGTGAGGAACAATGGGGAGAGGTTCCATCAAGTATCAAGGTGATGGAAGAAAGATACAGCGAAGAATGGGATACACACATGAGGAAGACTATTGTTGGAGCCTTCAACGTGCTTCGTCCACATTCGCACACAGAAAACAATCATATAGACAGCGATTTGGTTGCATTAATTGTGATTTCATTGTAACTGAATTGAATGTTTTGACTTATTAGCATTTTATGTACTTACTCATTAACATTTGATTTATATCTTTCTGTGTTTTTTTTTTTTTGTGAATTACGTTTCACCTAACATAAATTGTGTTATTAATGTATTTTGTGAGCACCCTGTATCTCAAAAACTAGAGCCAATCTAGGAAAATGGAGTAATATTCGAATCAGGTCGAACAAGTTTACTATAAAAGACCTTCAAAAGTGCTTTGACGGCAAAAATCTTGTTGGCCAGTGTAATATATAAAATAAGCTGAAAAATTTAAAAATCAAAATTTTGAATTTTTGAATTGGCAAATCATAATACAAATTAGAGGTGTACAAATAGCAATCCTAATTTTTTCTTTTTTTTTTTCAAATTTGAGAAGCATACTTTGAACAAATCAATCTTCCCAAATAACATTAAAACAGAAACATTTTATCCATTGATATGTGATTAAAAAATGTATTTTTCTTATGATTTATTCCATTATACCACATATTTTAAAAAATTATATATGGTAAAATTAATTTTGTAAAGACAAATCAAATGGATGATACTCTGCGAGTGATAATAAAGGGGGGCAGGGTTTCCTTTCAAAGAAGGTTCTCCTGTTAATTCAGAGTTCTTCCTTCATTCTACCCATAGTTTTCTTCTCTCCTATTGAGGATATAATCTTTATAGTACAGACTTTAACTAATTTATCTATTTTTTCCTTTATTTCTAATATTTTTTCTTCTCTAACCCTTATCATCACATATTCTGTCCTTTTCCCATGTTTTTTTTTATTTCAATACACACAATATATCTTTCATTTTATTATTTTTCGGTGTTTCTTTTATATCAATAATATAATATCTATATATTGGTCTCTTTCTATGTATTTTTATTATTAATCACTTTTACTATTATTATTATCATTTTCCTGAATTGCCTTCTCCCTTAAACCTTGAAACTTAAATTAGTTATTTTTTGCAGAAAATTATTTTTTTTTCATATTTTTTTATTATTTTAATTCTTTTTTGCTCAAGTATATTAGATGAGCTAAAAAAAACGTACTTCACTTGACGAGTCTGACAAAATTACATAATCAGAAAAAAATAAATTAAATTCTTAAATTCTTTCTACAATCCTTTAATTTAATGAAACTATTAGCAGAAAGATTCATAAAACAATTAAATGGGAAAGAAAAAGTGTAATTCGACTTTTTAAACGAAAAATTATTTCTTAATTTTTTTTCATTTCATAGCGACTTTAAACCTTTTATAGTTTATAATACTTATCTCTGTTTTGCAAATTTTTAAAATTCATTTTTATTACTAAAGAGTTCTCCAACATTCCGATGACTCAATTCTTCATTTCTACACTCATTTCA
>JABUQX010029586.1:20000-32500 GCA_015478945.1 Trachelipus rathkii
AAATAATTCTCATTAACTAAAAATATGAGACATTATAAATGAAAAAGGAAAAAAAAGTTTAAATTAAAAGGTATTGATTTAATTAAGAAGAAACTTCTGTGAGAATTCCTCTTCTCCTCACATAGCGATTAGAGATCAAAATTTAGTCAATATATTCTTAAAAAAAGTTTAATTAGCCGAAGCTAATGAGTAGAGAAAAGCGGGAATGAGCCGAGCGAAAGTCGAGTGAGAGAGCCGAATTGGGCCGATTTCAGAGGATGGTGGAAAACGATTCAACTTTGATTAGAAACTACACCAGAATCATCATCATCATCATCATCATTGCTCCAGAGACGGAAAAAGGGCCTTGGGAGGAGGAGAACCAAACTTTAAAGTTTTCAAGCCTTTTCAAACTGAAAAGAGACCTTATGTACACTTGTGTAGGTGTGTATGTGTGTGTTTGTGTAGGTGTGTGTGTGTGTGTTTGTGTACCTCGTTTTAATAAGAGAATAAAAAGACATTAAGTATGTTAAATTATAATAAAGATTATTGCTCTTTTATTTGTTTGAGAAATTGAACAGCTTATATTGGAGTTAGACCCGAAAATGTAATGGAGAAGAGATATATATCATGTATATCATGAGGTGATAGATTATATGTGTAGATTTGTCTTAATTTTAAGGGTTATTACATTTTTAAATAAAAGTCATTATTATAATAAGATATTTAAATATGACGTTTGTATAATTTCATTCCGATTAGATTCAAAATAAATTTTTTAACAGAAATTATATTTATATATATTTGCTAATTGATGTCAAACTCCAAATTTTCTCACTAGATACACACACACATACACACACCCACACACACATATATATATATATATATATATATATATATTATATATATATATATATATATCTATAATATATATATATATTAATATAGTATATATGTATATATATATATTATATATTATATATTTTAATATATATATATATTATATATATATATATATATATATATAATATATATATATATATATTACTATATTATATATATATATATATATATATATAATATATATATATATATATATTATATATAATATATTATATATATTAATATAATATATATATATATATATATATATTATATAATATATATATATATTATATATATATATTATAATATTATATATATATATATATATATATCTTAATATATATATATATATAATATATATATATCACTCTGTATAGAGTCTTGTTGTAGTCTCTTGAACAAACAATTTTGTTACTTGATGTTAACCTATCACTAATGTTAAAAATTGATGGTTTAAGAGGAAAATTTAATCTTTGAAATTTTTTATCCTTACTCTAAATTAGAAAGTGGCCAAATGATTTTCAGTTACAAAAATAATTATCTGCCTTCATATTTGGTAGAAATCTAATGCTACAGAGAGCTACATTTTATATTATTATATATATATAATATAATATATATTATATTTATATATATATATATATATTATATATTATATATATATATATTATATATATTATATTATATATGCAAAAGTTCCAGTTTCTGTTCAGGAGAAAATTAACAGTAGAAAATTCTGCGGAATCGACTCGCACTTTTTCGCGTGCCCCCTAAAAAACATATATTATTTCCAGTAAGGGGCTGATCCGATGGGGACAGAGGGGGGACGAGTCTCCCTCGTCGTCCACCTAAAGAGGCCGAGAGACCATTTCTGAAACTGATATCTATGCCGTTCTACTCTAGTGTGTTCGTTCGTCATTAAATCATAAACAATCATATATATATATATATATATATATATATATATATATATATATATATATATTATATATATATTTTTATTTATATAATTATTATATATATAATATATATATTCAAAACATAATTGGTACGCGAAAAAGTGCGAATCGATCCCGCAGAATTTTCTACTGTTTCTAACTGAACAGAAACTGGACTTTTGCTATATATATATATATATATATATATATATATATAATATATATATAATATATATATTATATATATATATATATATATTATATATATATATATATATATATATATATATAGAGGCGACTCCTACACTCGTGCTGCTCGTGCTTAGCACGAGTTAACATTATAGAAACGATCGGTCTTTTACAAATTTCATAATGTTACGATAAAATTCTTTTTTTTTTTGCGAAAATTAATCAAATGAATGAAAATAATTACATAATAAATATAAAAGATTATGTAAAATTTAAACAAATAGTGTAAGAATCATCGCCATTGAATAATGCTATTTTTTAATCAATTTTAAAATGTGATAGCTCGTGCTTCTCCGAAATAGCGGAGAGAAAATTTTTAAGACAGTATACACTATACACATTCGTGAATTTTAATTTTTTTAAAGTTTTTTTTTTTTTTTTTTAAGAATCTAATAAAACACTCGTTTTATTTAAAAAAAAAATTAAAATAAACATTTATTTGTTCTTAATGCACAGTAATAATACCAATAATTAGTATTTAAATCCAAATACCTGAATTTAGCCAATAAAATTGTTTAGCCTATAAAATTGTTACATTCTCTTTATATATAAATAAGGGAGACTAATTTGTTTATTTTAAACGTATTTATTATTATTATTATTATTATTATTATTATTATTATTATTATTATTATTATTATTATTATTATTATTATTATTATTATTATTATTATTATTATTATTATTATTATTATTATTATTATTTTTAATATATATATATATATATATATATATATATATATATATATATATATATATATATATATATAATTATATATATATATATATATATATATATATTTATATAATATATGATATATATTATATATATAAAGTCGTTTTATAATTTAAAACCAACGAACCCTAGAGTAGTCCGCATAGATATAAGTAGTCGGAGTCTCTCGGCCTCTAGGTGGACGACGGGGGGGGGGGGTCCCCAGTAGTTATGCGACAGTTTGGTCGCAACCACCCTTTTCGATATGAAGGAATAGAGGTATAGGTCTGAAACTTGGAATATAATCTATGTGTGGGATAAGCTCGAAACAGGGTAAATTTCAAGTCTCTAGGATGTATATAGAGGGGGTCGCCCCCGAGGGTGGACGTGAATATTGCGCTTACGCCCTTGTTGCTGCTTCAGAGAGGGTGAGATTAGGCCTAGAAGTGAGTTAGAGCCAGGTGGACACCTGGCCGACCGCGCGAACGCATGTTTGTGATAGTTCGTAAAAAATTGATTCCCGTAGGGAATCAATTTTTGAGCCACCTTCAGCGTTTGCTACTGCGGTTCCAGCGACTCCGGTTCAGGCTCAGGCTCGACTCTGGTTCCGACTCTGGTTCCGAATCCGGTTCTGGTCCGTTCAGTACAACCTGTATTGGAGGAGTTGGCATCGGCACCGGTGCTGGAGCCGGTGCGGTGCCGAATTAATAAACATTCGTATAACAACAATATTGGTGTCCTTATATGGGTTATCAATCCCGTAGATCTCGAATATGATGGTAATAAGACCGTATAGGGCATCTAAGACCCCCCCTCAGAGGGGTCCCAACTGAAAAAAAAGCACAGAGTGCAAAACAAAGGACGAAGGAGGAAGAAAGGAGGAAGGAAAAGGAGGAAGGAAGAAGGAGGAAGGAAGAAGAATGAGGAATGAGGAGGCTGAGAAGGATTCAGAGTCGGTACCGACACCGGTGCTGGCTCCGGTGCGGTGCCGAGTTATTAAATATTTGTGTAATGATCCAATATTGGTGTCTTTATATATGTTATTGGGTCTGTAGAATTTCGAAAAATAATGGTTTGAGAACATCAGAAAAAAATAAAATAAATACATAAATAAAAGAATAAATATAAATTTCGTATTACTCTTTGCTTATAACTTACAAATTTACTTTTTTTAATACCCTAAAGCAGTACAATCATAAACAGTAAATCAAACTACCCTCCTCACCTTCTGTGTATCTATTGATCTAATTGATCTATGATCTATTGATCTATTGATCTATTGATTCTATCGATTCAGGTCAATTTTTATAAAATTGTTCATGTTTTACATAACAAATTCAGTAAATCAGCTAAATCAAACCTCCATCCAAGCACCCTCCTTGTCCAGTCGTGATCTATTGATCTATTGATCTATTGATCTATTGATCTTTTGATCTATTGATCTATTGATCTATTGATTTAAGTGAAATTTTTACTAAAATTGTAACGTTTTCAACATACTAAATCATAATCAGTAAAATCAAACCACCATCCAACACCCTCCTGTCCAGTCGTGATCTATTGATCTATTGATCTATTGATCTATTGATCTATTGATTTAAGTCAAATTTTTACTAAAATTGTAACGTTTTACATACCCTAAATCAGTAAATCAGTAAATCAAACCACAATCCAACCACCCTCCTGTCCAGTCGTGATCTATTGATCTATTGATCTATTGATCTATTGATTTAAGTCAAATTTTTACTAAAATTGAACGGTTTTAAATACCCTAAATCAGTAAATCAGTAAATCAAACCACCATCCAGCCACCCTCCTGTTCATCCTTGATCTATTGATCTATTGATTCAAGTCACATTTCGAGTATCACTATGGATAAACATAACATAAAAACAAATTCTTTATACACAGATCAGCGAATATATGCTAACGTAACAAAGTTTTCACATTAATAAAGCTAACATAGCATCACCTGAACTAAGAATATAACCCACAACGACAAACCTAACACACCTTAAACATGAATAAACAGTTAACATTAACAAAGTTCCATACTTAACACCAGTAAAAGTAACTAACAATTCATACAAAGACGTAACCTATTCACACCTTGTCAAGCATGTCTCTAACATAACCATGTTAATTTTACATTAACATGGTAATATTTAACTAAAATTTATCACTACCTTGTGTAATTATCATACAGAGCAGCGAAAGTATGCATTCGTAACAAAGTTTTAACATTAATAAAGCCAACATAGCATTACCAGAACTAAGAATATAATATACAACGCCAAAACCTGACACATCTTAAGCAAGAATAAACTGCTAACATTAACAAAGGTCCAAACTTATAAACAGTAAAAGTAACTAACAAGGCATACAAAAACGTAATCCATTCACACTTTATCAAACATATCACCAACATGAAAATGTTAATTTTACATAACATAGTAATATTTCACAAAATTTTATCATAACCTGACCTAACCATCAATAATACCTAGCGTGTAAAGACAAACAAAGTAAAATTTTTTTTAACCTCAGTAAAGCTAAACTATGAACATACATACTTAATCACACAACAACCAGAAAAAACCGAAATTAAAAAACAACCAGCTGTCATTTAACACAACTTAATTCAATAAAGCGAACATACGAGGGAAGTAAAACCCAAATAATTGCAACATAACAAAGTTTTATCCAAACATAAAAATAAAATAACAAAGTTTTATCCAACATAACATAAAAATAAGTTCTTTGAAAAAATATCATAGTAAAGTGTATAGTTTACGAATTTAAAGCTGTAAATCAGTAATAGTAAATCAAACACCTGACCTCCCCGCCCCTCCTACCATCCCGTCCATGACCTTTTTGATCTTTCGATCTAATGAGCCAGGTCACATATCGAGTACCATTTCGGATAAACATAGTACAAAAATAAGTTCTTTATATACTAACCAAAGAATATATGCTAACGTAACATTGTGTTTACATTAATAAAGCTAACATAGCATTACCAGAACTAAGAATATAATGCAAATGAAAAACCTAACACACTTACGCTCGAATTAAACTACTAAATTAACAACAGTTCCATACTTAAGAACACTAAAGTACCTAGCACAGCGTCCAAAACGTAACCTATTCACAATTTTTCAAGCATAACTCTAACATAATATTGTTAATTTTACATTAACCCCATTGATTTACGTTGCATTTCGAAAGTATCATTTCGGATGAACATATCACCAAAATAAGTTCTTTATATACTAGCAAACGAATATACTGCTAACATAACAATGTTTTCACATTAATTAAGCTAACATAGCAACATATGAACTAAGAAAATACATGTACAACTCAAACTTAACAAACCTAACACATCTTAAACATAAATAAACAGTTAACATTAAAAAGTTCCACAACTTAACACAGTAAAGTAACTAGCATTGCATAAAAACGTAACCTATTCAATACTTTTTCCAAGCATGTCTGTACATATTAAGGTTAATTTTAGCATTGACAGCAATGATATTTACACAAAAATTTTATCATAACACATGTCTAATTATCATACAGACAACGAATAACTGTAAACATAACAAAGTTTTATCCAAAACATAACATAAAAATACGTTCTTTGAATAAAATATCACAGTAAATTGTAATAGTTTACAGATTTTAAAAGCAGTAATCAGTAAATCAGTAAATAACATCACCCTCCCCACCCTTCCACATGGACCTTTTTAAATCTATTGCTCTATTGATTCAAAGTCATCTTTCGAGTATCATTTCGACTAACATAACACAAAATAAGTTTTTTTATACTAACTGTCGAATATATGCTAACGTAACAAAGTTTTTAACATTAATAAAGCTAACAACATAAACTGAACTAAGAATATAATGTAAACGACAAACCTAACACACCATACGTACGAATAACACTACTAAAATTAAACAAAGTCCATACTTACACACTAAAGGTACCAAGCACAGCGTACAAAACGTAACCCAATTCAACACTTTTTAAGCATAAACTCTAGCACTAATATCCATTGTTAATTCTCTACATTAACACTATTGATTTACGTCGCATTACGAAATCATTTCGGGTAAACATAGCACAAAACATGAGTTCTTTATATACTAACCAACGAATATATGCTAACATTAACAAAGTTACATTAATAAAGCTCACATAGCATCATATGAACTAATAAGAAAATAATGTACAACTACAAACTTAACACAACTTACGCACTAATAAACATTAACATTAACAAAGTTCCAACACTTAACACCAGTAAGTAACTAGATTGCATACAAAACGTAACCTATTCTACTTTTTCCAAGCATATCTTTAACATATTAACGTTAATTTTTTACATTGACACAGTAATATTTAACAAAAAATTTATCATAACATTGGTTAATTCATACAGAGCAACGAATAACTGTAAACATAACAAAGCTTTATCCAAACATAACATAAAAATAAGTTTCTTTGAATAAATATCATAGTAAATTGTAATAGTTTACTGATTTTAAAGCAGTATATCAGTAAATCAGTAAATCAAACCATCAACCCCTCCCCACCCCTCCCACCATGACCTTTTGATATATTGATCTATTGATTCATATCATATTTCTAGCATCATTTCGACTAAAACATAAAACAAAAATAAGTTTTTTATATACTAACCATTGAATATATGCCTAACGTAACAAGTTTTTTTACATGTAATACAAGCTAACATAACATAACCTGCAACTAAGAATATAATGTAACAACACAAACTAACATACAATACGTAACGAATAAACTACTACATTAACAAACTTCCGCCCTTAACAACAGTAAAGTAACTAACAACTTCGTACAAAAACGTAACCTATTCCACTTTTTAACATAGCATATCTCTAACATATCAATGTTAATTTTACATTAACATCGTAATATTTAACAAAAATTTAGCATAACCCTGTCTAATCATCATACTGACAACGAATATAATGCTAACGTACCGAATTTTTTACATCAACTTCGTAATAATTTAAACAAAAAATTCATCATAACTCGTCTAAAATATAACATCCCACGAAATAATTGCAAAAACAACAAGTTTTAACCCAAAATAAATAAAAGTGGTCATCGTTCGAGTATAACATCAATTTGAACTATGAATAAAGTAGACATTAGGCAAAATTTTCGAGCAACCTAACATTATCAACAAAATTCTTAACCTAGGCTCACGTTTCCAACATCATCCATCGTAGTTACACAGTAATATTCTTACAAAACTCTCATTTCTCTAACAAATCCAGTGTTATTTTCACACAGTCATAGTAATATTTAACATAACGTACCTAACTTACGAATAAACAGTTTTCATTAACCAAGAGTATCTAAAACAACACATCACCTCCCGAGAGAAAACCCAAGGGATGCGCCCCTTGAAAGAGTGTGAATCCTGAGAGGGGGGATCACCCCGAAGGGAAGGTCAAGCGGGTTTGGGTTCAGCCCGGAAGGGCTGAGGCTTTTACCCCTCCTTCAGAGGGTAATTCCCGCTTACCCCTTCGGGGTGATCCCCCCTCTCAGGATTCCCAACTCTTTCAAGGGGCGCATCCCTTGGGTTTTCTTCGGGAAGGTATGTGTTGTTTTAGATAATCTTGGTTCATGAAAGCTGTTTATTAGGTAAGTAGGATACGTTATGTTAAATATTACTATGACTGTGTTGAAAAATAACACTGATTTGTTAGAGAATGATGAGTTTTGTAAGATATTACTGTGTTAACTGACGATGAAATGTGTTAGAACGTGAGCCTAGGTTAAGTTTTTGTTGAGTAATGTTAGGTTTGCTCGAGATTTTGCTAATGTCTACGTTATATTCATAGTTAAATGATGTTATACTCGAAACGAGTGGCACTTTTTTATGTTATGTTTGTCTAAAATTTGTTGTTTTGCAATTAAATTCGTTGGGGATTATGATTTTTAGACGAGGTTATGATGAATTTTTGTTAAATATTACGAAGTTGTTATGTAGGTAGTAAAAAATTAGACGTATAATTGCAGACATTATGAAACTTGAGACAGGTTGTCCATAGCTTGAATTGACAGGTTAATGCTAAATTTTTGTTAAATATTAAATGTTATGTAAAATTAACATTGATCTGTTAGAGATATGCTTGAAAAAAGTGGGAATAGGTTACGTTTTTGTACGAAGTGTTAGTTACTTTACTTTTTAAGGGCGGAAGTTTGTTAATGTTAGTAGTTTATTCGTACGTATTGTGTGTTAGGTTTGTCGTTGTGCCTTATATTCTTAGTTCAGGTTAATGTTATGTTAGCTTTAATTAATGTAAAAACTTTGTTACGTTAGCAATATATTCGATGGTTAGTATATAAAAACTTATTTTTTTGTATGTTTAGTCGAAATGATACTCGAAATATGTAACATGAATCAATAGATCATAGATCAATAGGTCATGGGTGGGAGGGGTGGGGAGGGGTAGATGGTTTGATTTACTGATTTTTACTGATTTACTGCTTTAAAAATCAGTACAACTATTACAATTACTATGATATTTTATTAAAGAACTTATTTTATGTTATGTTTGGAATAAAACTTTGTTATGTTTACAGTTATTCGTTGTTCTGTATGATATTAGACAATGTTATGATAAATGTTTGTTAAATATACTGGGTCAATGTAAAATTAACGTTAATATGTTAGAGATATGCTTGGAAAAAGTAGGAATAGGTTACGTTTTGGTTATGCAATGTAGTTACTTTACTGGTGTTAAGTGGTGGAACTTTGTTAATGTTTAAACTGTTTATTAGTGCGTAAGTTGTGTTAAGTTGTAGTTGTACATTATTTTCTAGTTCATATGATGCTATGTTAGCTTCTATTAATGTGAAAACATTTTGGTTTGTTATATTCGTTGTTTAGTATATAAAGAACTCATTTTGTGCTATGTTTACCCGAAATGATATTCGTAATGCGGACGTAAATCACCTAGTGTTAATTAAATTAACAATCGATATGCTAGAGTTATGCTTCGAAAAAGTGTGACATGGGTTAGTTTTGTACGCTGTGCTAGGTACTTTTCTGTTGTTAAGTATGGAACTTTGTTCATTTTAGTAGTTTAATCTCGTACGTATGGTGTGCTTAGGTTTGTCGTTAGTACCTTATAACTTCTAGTTCAGGAGTTTAGTTATGTAAGCTTTATTAATGTAAACTTGTTCGTAAGCCAATATACTATGATATTTTATTCAAAAAACTTATTTTTTTGTGTTATGTTTAGTCGAATGATACTCGAAATTGACATGAATCAATAGATCAATAGATTAAAAGATCCTGGTGGGAGGGGTGGGGTGGGGTTTTGATGGTTTGATTTTACTGATTTACTGATTTCTGGCTTTAAAATCTGTAAACTATTACAATTTACTATGATATTTTATTCAAGAACTTATCTTTTATGTTATGTTTGGATAAAACTTTGTTATTTTACAGTTATTCCGTTGGTCTGTATGATAATTAGACATGTTTATGATAAATTTTTGTTAATATTACTGTGTCAATGTAAATTAACCTTAATATGTTACAGACATGCTTGGAAAAAGTATGATAGGTCTACGTTTTGTATGCAATGCTAGTTATTTTCTGGTGTTAAGTGTGGAACTTTGTTAATGTTACTGTTCTAATTAGTGCGTAAATTGTGGTTGTTTTTCGTAGTTGTACATCTATCTTTCCCTTTAGTTCATATGATGCTCTGATTAGTTATTAATGTGAAACATTGTTATGTTAGCATATATTCGCTGGTTAGTATATAAAGAACTCATTTTTGTGCTATGTTCATCCGAAATGATACTCGAAATGCAACGTAAATCAATGGTGTTAATGTAAAATTAACAATGATAAGTTATAGAGATATGCTTGAAAAATGTGAATAGGTTACGTTTGTACGCTGCGCTAGGTACTTTAGTGTTCTTAAGTATGGACTTTGTTAATGTTAGCAGAGTTTATTCGGACGTAAGGTGTGTTAGGTTTTGTCATTGTGCATTATATTCTTAGTTCTGGTAATGCTAATTATCTTTATTAATATGAAAACAATGTTACGTTAGCATATATTCGATGGTTAGTATATAAAGAACTTATTTTTGTACTATGTTTATCCGAAATGGTACTCGATATGTGACCTGGCTCATTAGATCGAAAGATCAAAAGGTCATGGACGGGATGGGTAGGGAGGGGCGGGGAGGGGTCAGGTGGTTTGATTTACTGATTTAAAATGATTTACAGCTTTAAATTCGGTAAACTATTACACTTTCCTATGATATTTTATTCAAGAACTTATTTTTATGTTTGTTTAGCTAAAACTTTGTTATTTTTATGTTATGTTTTGGATAAAACTTTGTTTATGTTTGCAACTATTTGGGTTTACTTCCCTCGTATGTTCGCTTTATTGAATAAGTTGTTAATGACAGCTGTTTATTTCGTCTGGTTGTTGTGTGTTAAGTAGTTATGTTCATAGTTTAGCTTTACTGAGGGTAAAACTTTACTTTTTTTGGTCTTTACACGTTAGGTATTATGATGGTTAGGTTCAGGTTATGATAAAATTTGGTTAATATTACTATGTTTTAATGTAAATTTAATATTGTCATGTGGTGATATGTTTGATAAAGTGTGAATGGATTACGTTTTTGTATGGCCTTGTTAGTTATTTTACTGTTTATAAGTTTGGACTTTGTTAAATTGTTTAGCAGTTTATTCTTGGCTTAAGAATGTGTCAAGGTTTTGGCGTTGCTATATTATATTCTTAGTTCTGGTAATGCTATGTTGGCTTTATAAATGTTAAAACTTTGTTACGAATGCATACTTTCGCTGCTCTGTATGATAATTACACAAGGTAGTGATAAATTTTAGTTAAATATTACCATGTTAATGTAAAATTAACATGGTTATGTTAGAGACATGCTTGACAAGGTGTGAATAGGTTACGTCTTTGTATGAATTGTTAGTTACTTTTACTGGTGTTAAGTATGGAACTTTGTTAATGTTAACTGTTTATTCATGTTTAAGGTGTTAGGTTTTGTCGTTGTGGGTTATATTCTTAGTTCAAATGTGATGCTATGTTAGCTTTATTAATGTGAAAACTTTGTAACGTTAGCATATATTCGCTGATCTGTGTATAAAGAATTTGTTTTTATGTTATGTTTATCCATAGTGATACTCGAAATGTGACTTGAATCAATAGATCAATAGATCAAGGATGAACAGGAGGGTGGCTGGATGGTGGTTTGATTTACTGATTTACTGATTTAGGGTATGTAAAACGTTACAATTTTAGTAAAAATTTGACTTAAATCAATAGATCAATAGATCAATAGATCAATAGATCAGACTGACTAGGAGGGGTATGGAGGGTTGTTTGATTTACTGATTTACTGATTTAGGGTATGTAAAACGTTACAATTTTAGTAAAAATTTGACCTAAATCAATAGATCAATAGATCAATAGATCAATAGATCACGACTGGACAAGAGGGTGGTTGGATGGTGGTTTGATTTACTGATTTACTGATTTAGGGTATGTAAAACGTTACAATTTTAGTAAAAATTTCACTTAAATCAATAGATCAATAGATCAATAGATCAATAGATCAATAGATCAATAGATCACGACTGGACAAGAGGGTGCTTGGATGGAGGTTTGATTTACTGATT
>JABUQX010029586.1:37500-42946 GCA_015478945.1 Trachelipus rathkii
AGAGTCATCCAAAAAAGTCACTCCTTTCGTTCATACAAATTATATAATGGCGTCCCACAGGGAGCCATTCTTTCACCTACATCCTTAACCTTTTTATCCATGACTTCCTTCATCCTACTTTCCCTCCAATGAAAATTTATAGTTATTCTTTTGATCTAACAACCACAGTTCAAAATACCTATAAAAAATATGGCTTAGTCGGTAGAGCGGCTGAGTCGCATGGCAAGGGCATGGGTTCGATCCCTAGTCCGGATACTAGGTAGAAATTACCTAGAGAAGTTCCCTTTCTAGAATAGGGCTATGCCCGTAAAGTGTGAATTTAAATATATATATATATATATATATATATATATATATATATATATATATATATATCTATATATATATAATATATATTATATATATATATATATATATATATATATATATATATTATATATATATATATATATATATATATATATAAACCAACTGGAAAAATGACTAACAAAGAACAGAACAGAATGAATGAATCAACTTATAAATCCACTAATATCTTACTCACTACAGACATAAGAGAATTTAGCTTCCACTCAGCAATATTCATATCCAACAATAGACTCTCTCTCTCTCTCTCTCTCTCTCTCTCTCTCTCTCTCTCTCTCTCTCTCTCTCTCTCTCTCTCTCTCTCTCTAAACAAATAACGAACCATTCTATGTTTTGCCTTTGATACACGTGTGACATTCATCCTCCACATGGACAATATCACTTCAAGAGTTACACATAAATTAAATGCACTGAAATCATAAACTGGAACAGACTTCGTCCAACATAAAGAAACTCTCACAATAGTATACAGACAATACATCCGCATCTTCCTAAATTATACATCACCTGCCTGGGCTCCCACAATATCACAATCCAATTTTCAGAAATTAGATACCATGCAAAATTTGCTTTCAAGATAACAGTAGGCTACATTCCTTCTACACCCATCCATCATGTACTAAAACAAAAATTCTCACTTTAAAAAGTCCATCTTGACATAATAGGATGTAAAATTTACAGTAAATCACTCTCAATAGGTTACCCACTACATCAAACATTGCAACAACCCCCACGCACCTAGAAGGAAAAAAATTCAAACCGGCATTATACATGCTAAAATATATAACACGCTCCCCCCCCCCCCCCCCCCAGCCTCTAGATACTTCCATTACTAAACACCCTTATAGATAATTAATTATAAGAACGATCTCCGCATATCAAAATAACACCACACTTCAAACCCGCCCACCGGGCGTATCACCTACGGAACAAACTTTGGACCGTCAAACCTTGGACGGTCAAACCTAGGACCGACAAACCTTGGACTGTCAAACCCGCATAATGCTTTCCCTTCTCCGATCTGGGCAACAATCCTCCCTTCATGAAAACAAAATTTAGAATCAATAAAGTATCCTCCCCCCATTGTCAAAGATGTTTTTCCAAGACTAACGAAGACACAGAACATCTCTTACTAGACTGCCGTGCCTTATCAGACATTAGATACAACTTCAATACGTTTTTTCTCACGAATCTTTGGACCAGCCATATTGTAATGGCACAATATCTCGAGGTATCCCGTTTCTCGTAGGAGTAGAGAGGGGAGCAACAAAGTAGTATATATATATATATATATATATATATATATATATATAATATATATATATATATATATATTATATATATATATATATTATATATTATATATATATTATTATATATATATAAATTATATATATATATTATATATATCTATATATATATCTATATAATATATATATATATCTATATATATATAGCGTAGATAGAGAGATATATATATAGTATATATATATATATATATATATATATATATAGTATCTAAGGAATATCTTTCGTCTTATAATTAATATTCGGAGTTTATTTACAACTCATTTGCTTCGAGTCCAAAGCCAAACATATATGAAGCAGAAATAAATAACATGTATTAAAAAAAAAACGAAAAAAAAAAAATATATTCAGAATAACATTTTCTCTTAAAATCATATTTCTGTATTTATGTTTCTCTCCATTCAATTTTAATATTCTCTCTCTCTCTCTCTCTCTCTCTCTCTCTCTCTCTCCTCTCTTCTCTCTCTCTCTCTCTCTCTCTCTCTCTCTTCTCTCCTCTCTCTCTCTCTCTCTCTCTCTCAGTATATACGTTTGTCTTCTCTGTTATTTTCTCTCTTTTTTCTTTTATTATTCTTTTTTTTCTCGCTGCATATGTTTTTTTTTTATGATATTATTTTGTTTCTTTCATTTTAATTTTTTTAGCCTTCTTTGTATATTTCCGCCTTCATTTATCAATTTTTTCTTTCTTTTTTTGTTATTATTATTATTATGTCCCTCTCTGTATATCTCTGTCCCCTTTTATCATTTTCTTTTTTTCTTCTTTTTTTACCATCTTGTAGGAAATCGAAGATTTTTGGCGTTTAGCCATAGTGACATTCAAATTTTTGCATTAGTAAAGCTATCAGGATGTCATTTTTTTGTATGGGAAGCCTTACGAAATTAGCATTTATGGCTAGTAAAAAAAATATTTAGAGTTTTTACGTAAGGGAATTAACATTAAATGTAGTCATAGATATTGGTCGTATAGAATGCGATTTATAAACATACTTTCCTGGATAAAAGTTATCGTAATATTATTCGAAAATATGCACAAATAACACACAAACATATATATATATATATATATATATATATATATATATATATATATATATATATATATATATATATATATATAATATATATATATATATATATATAATATATATATGATATATATATATATATATATATATATATATATATATATATATATATATATATATATATATATATATATAATATATATATATATATTTATATATAAATATATATTATAAAATATATATATATTAGACAAATAATTATTATATAAATTTTGTGTTTGTAATTTATGTATATATATAATATATATATTTATATATATATCTATATATATATATATATATATAATATATATATATATATATATATTAATATATATATATATATATATAGTAGCAAGATACTTATTAGGTTTTAATTTCTAGAAACTAATATATTATGAAATATTTCTTGGAAATTTTGAAAATAACTTAATAGCAAATTATTAATTAGCAATAATTAATTAATTTATTAATTTATCTTGATAATAATTTATGTTTTTAACTGCAAGCAAAGCGGGAAATCGGAATTACTAGAATTTTGTAAAAAAAGAAAACCGTTTAGTTTGTTTTAAATGTGTGTGTGCGCGAGCGCGCGCGCACTTGCATGGCCTACATACTCAGTACATAGTGGAATACTTTGCACTCTATTTTGATGGTTGAATGACATATGTGTGTGTTTGTGTGTGTAGGTGTGTTTGTGTGTGTTACTGTAGGTATGTATGTGTTTGCTCAAGACCGTGGTGACCTAGTCAATGCAGATGTATGAAGCGATCCCTGAAATTAAATAAAATATAAATATATTAATTCAATATATATAAAAATAATTTCAGTATTATAAAATATTTGATATATTACCCATTGCTATGAACAAAAAAAAAAGGGGGAAATTTTTTTTTTTTTTTAAATAGTTGCAACCCTTCCCAAATTTTAATTCTCATTTAAATTTAATTTTTAACGCCTGGATTGTGCATGTGTTGATAGATGTGTTCGTACTATAGCACGAAATTAATTCATCAATTTTCACCAAGAAATCTTGCTTTCAATTCTTTTTAAAGAATATTTATTGCTTATATAAATGGCCCAGTAATGAAATTAAAAAAGAAAGAAAACTGTTTGCCAGATAAAATAATCAATTCCTTGGTTGCATCAACCCCATACCCTGGAGTACACAGGAATTTTTTCGGGGGAGGGGTTGGAGCTTAATGTTTCATATTTCTTATTTTTCTGTTTTCATTCATTTTCAGTGTTTATATTTGAAAATTTTGCTAAAATTTTGATTCATAAAGTTTTCGGGGGGGGGGGGGGGGGGGGGGGGGGGGGGGGGGAAGGCGGTAACCCATCAGCTATCATCTTGCATGCATCAAGAGACCCCATTACATTAGGTCGCAACTTCCAAACAATGATGAGAGAGGAGTAAATAGCAATCTTTGGTTGTGCATCTCCGACGAAAAATGATCAGGTTTGAGTATTTTTATTTAAAAAGTATGGATTGTTTAATGTATAGACCATAGGGATTCAAAGCACCTACGAGATATGTCTGTAGTCTGCAAGAATTCTGGTATAGAGTCGAAAGACCGAGGGAGATATTCTCTCCGTCAGTGATTCGCGGAAAAGAAGAACCATTGGTGGAAAATGTGGTGCAACGGAGTGTATCAATCCACCTTAACACTCTAGCGCCTCGACAGCCCATTCCCTTTACCTCTAAACGGATCGCTCTTTTTAAACAAGCTTATATGTATATATATATATATATATATATATATATATATATATATATATATATATATATATATATATATATATATATATATATATAATATATAATATATATATATAAAATATATATATATATATATATATATATATATATATATATATATATATATATATATATATATATATTAAAAACAAAATTTGAAAATCATCTTACAAAATGTTTACGAATAGAACAAAAAATATTAGAATTTCTAAATTTCAATTCAATAAAAAAATTCTTTGATGAAAATAAAAGACCGAAAATATATTTGATTTTTAGTAATTACAATTTAGTTACAAAATTTTATTTTTAATTTCATGGAATATAACTTCACTAGAAAATTGCTATCTTGATTTATTCCAGACTAAGGCTCGAACCCGGCCCCTTGCCTCGGGACTCAATCGGTCCATCGATGGACAACGGTAGACGACAATAAAATAAGAAATTCCTAGATTACGTTTTAAATTTTTATTTTAAATTATTAAATTGTTTTAATTATTTTTAATTTATTAATTATTTTATCCTTAAATTAATTTTCGGATTTCAGAAACTCATAATTTTTAGATTTATTTATTTAAGTGTTTCATAATTTGTTATAATTTATTGAGTGACAATTTTATATCTCGCTTGAAACACCTTATAGAAATAATAATATAATAATAATAATAATAATAATAATAATAATAATATAATAAAAATAATAATAATAATAATAATAATAATAATAATAATAATAATAATAATAATAATAATAATAATAATAATAATAATAATAATAATAATAATAATAATAATAATAATAATAAATAATAATAATAATTATTTATTATTATTAATATAAATAATAAAATAATATATAATAATAATAATAATAATAAATAATTAATAATTATAATAATATAATATAATAATAATAATAATATAATAATAATTATTATTATTATTATTAATT
>JABUQX010029587.1:0-19620 GCA_015478945.1 Trachelipus rathkii
ACTAAAAATCTGCAGATCTTTTTTTAATTACTTTTCACCGAGATACTGAAATGAATAACAAACTACAGCTCTCTACTTTTTGTTATCCCATTTTCCTTTTTTGGGGGGAAATGTTCTAAATAAACTATTTTATTATCTTTCAGCTACATATTATTTTTTACAGGGTATAACAGCACTAAAAATGGAACAAATAAATAAAGAAAATCATAAACATTAATAATTGCCAGTTTTAGAAAATTATTGCCCTAGGGGGCATATAGAATAGCGAAGCAAACCCATACAACATCAAAAGTATTGGGTACATAATGGGCAGCCACACAAGACGCCAACAACCTTAAGGGTATATGATATAGTTAAGGTTATATATATTGGGTTATTATTATTATTATTATTATTATTATTATTGAAAGAAGAAGGAAGAAAGTTAAGATAGCTGGTTATTAGCTGTTACATATTAGTTATTGGCTAATATTACATATAAGTTATTAGTTATATAAGTGCTATTATTAAGTTATTACAGCTATTGGCTACAATAATAACAATAACACACACACACACAATTAATAATAATTTAGAAATCCATACCTCCTTCAATGATCATATTTAATAAAGATCCTAGTACGTCATATTACAAAGTAAACAGTTGAGGTAGGATAATACATATATTAATATTTCAAAACATAGTTAATAATAATAAAATTTAGACATAGTAATTAGTAGTGATTAATAGTGAAATTTGCTTGGAATATAGTGATTAGCATCTTTTAATAATAATAATATTAATAATAATAACAATAATAATACATAATAATAATAATAATAATGTAATAATAACACACACATTTAATAATAATAATAATAATAATAATAATAATAATAATAATAATAATAATAATAATAATAATAAAAATAATAATAATAACGATATTTATATTCGTATATAGCTACTAATTTTGTATGAATCAATATGTATTTATATGTGTTTATAAAAATACCGCAAGGTATATATGGCCTTTTATTTATTTATATAACCCGATAGCCCAGTGGTAGAGCACCCGCCAAACAAAAGAGGGTCCCTCAAAACTGGCCTGAGCGAGAAATGCGGAGCTTGAACAAAGATCTCGGTCATACCTGCTCGGACGTTAAATGAGTACACAACCTCCAAGATTAGGGCTCTGCCCATAAGTGGTGGTGTTTATCTGTGAGATATATATATATATATATATATATATATATATTATATATATAAGTTATATATATATATATATATATATATATATATATATATATATATATATATATTATATATATATGTCATAAAACTAATATTAAAATATATATATTATTATATATATATATATATATATATATATATATATATATATAGGCTATATTAAACAATTACTCATAAAATGAATATTAAAATTTTTCAATTTCTTATTTTAATTTTATATCTGAATTTAAAATGGAATAAGTGCTTTGGAAAGAATTTTAGGGTGTGGCCTTACAAGTCTTCAAATAAGTGACCTTTCCTCTTACTGAGAGGTTATTTGTGATTCATATGAGCCTTTTATTCGGGTCTTGGATACGTAAAGGACGCCAATTACATACAAATGTATAAAGAATAGTTGTAATTAAAGGAGTTTCCGTGGCTTATTCAAGAGTCTTAAATGGCTATCTTAAATTCCAAGATCTTTAAGAACGCTGATGAATTTTTTTTTTTTCTTGAATTTCAATGTGTGTGTTTCAGAATCTCGGATGCTGTTAAGTAACTTAATCAACTGTTTTTAATGCTCTTATCGTAATTCTGATTCCATATTTCAAAAGCCTTGTTTTTTACTTTACAAATGGGATATCTTTGTTTTTAATTTAAGCGGGAATTGAATACAAATTAATTTTAAGATAAAAAAAAGAATTTGTAAATTTGTTTTTCTGGGCTTCACAAATACATATTAATTTTTTTAGATAAAAAAAAAAGAATTTGTACGTTTACTTTTCGAGCTTCACGGATGGCATGTTAGCCATTTTGATATTCAATTCATTTTGTAAGAGAAAAAGCTTTGATAAATAATTCATGTATCTTATTTTCTTAAGGTTTAAGTTAAAGTTTTATCGTGAATATATTCATCTATTTTCACCTTTCAATTACCGACGTACAAACTCACAAATTAAATGAACCAGAAAAGAAATCGGAAAGGGGTAGCCGAACCTCATATAATATATATATATATATAATTTATATATAATATATATTATATAAATATATATTATATATTATATATTATATATATATTTATTATATTATATAATATATAATATATATATATATATATTATATATTAGTATAATTAAATTATATATATTGTATATGATATATATATAATACGTATTAATATATCATATATATGATTCAGACTCTCTGCATAATAGAAATATAAAATACTAATAAGGTTGGCTGAAAATTTTATACTAATAGGAAAGATAGTTTAAATAAATATACAATATAATCTATATATAGATATTTAATATATATATATATATATAATATTATATTTATTAAATATATTATATATATATATATTTAATATATAAATATTATAATATAATATTATATATTATATAACTAAACATTTATATTAATTAATATATATTATTTAATATATTTTATATTATATATATTAAAAAATATTAAAAACGAACCGTCTAAACAAACAAGCAGTGACAAAAAGGCGTGTCACTTGAAAAAGTCCCACATTTCTGTAAGCTTTAGTCGTGACTTTCTGTCTTGTTATTGACTGAAATAAGTTTTATGAAGGTTTTTCCATCACTAAGTTCACAGGATAATACTATCGGGAATATGACGAGAACTGAGTGAAAAAGCACGATGGCCTTATACAACGCAAGAGTCTACCAGTCAGGACCCTCATCTTTAACCAAACATGCCTTCAATCCGTTGAATTCCACAAGAATTTCGGTCACCCCTGATGTATGTACTACAATCCACCAATTTGGTTAGTCAAAACTAATACTCAATGTAAATGTCGTAAATGAATATCCCATTCAGTATTGTTACTTTCTGTTGTCTGCCATACGATATGCTATTTCTGCTTGTTGAAGGAATTTACATGGGTTTAATTAATCCTTTAATTGAGATGCACATTGTGAATGTTGTTGTAAGCGAACAGTGGCAATTAAATTGAAGTTTCTTGGCTTACATTAAGAACATGCCTGATATTACGACAAAAGGTCGAGCATTTGAGAGTTTGTTTCATTCCATATATTGAATATATGGGTTAATATTAATTGATACTTCGTCTTTTTTTATCTCTGATACTTAAGTAAAGTTTTTCTTTGCTGCACTATTGTCATTGTATGGGATTTCAACAGTGTAGGAGAATGGAATTATTGGAGACCTTTGAAAATAAAGCGATAAGCACGTATTCTTTTAACTCATACGCCAGTTACTAAAACTAGTTGACATGGTTCTGAAAATAACTGCGTGTTCGGTTGATTCCTTCGTCGTAATTTTCTATCTCTTCAAATCTCAGTTTTTTTGATCAGTACACGTAGCTATAATACTATTGGGTCATTTTCTCAAACTATTAGCCTTAGGTATATTTGTATAATAGTCCTTGGTAATATGGGTCTTTATACTAGTATTAGAGTGTAATATCCCATATATATTTTGCTGAGATCCGTACGTATCCTTTTTCGACATTTATGATATATCATAAATGGCATTCAAAAATTGCATTACATGAAATGTGCGTACATACTAGATATATATATACTATAGCTATAATTATATATATACCATATAATATACCTATATAATTATATATTATATAATATATATATAATTGATAGATACGTATAGCTTAAGCACCTATTTGTTTTATCATGTTTATTATAAAAAAATTTTTTCGCTTAACTTGTAGAGAAGAAAAAAAATAAATTATTATTATATAAGAATTACCTTATGCTGTAAATATTCTGTGTCGTGAAAGAGGAATGAGGCGACTTGTTGTCCTGTGTCGGAGGCAGAAAGCTCGATCGAATACGCCGTCACAGCCTTATTAATAGCTTTGGAGAAGCGATCATTCCACGTTATTTGTGCAGAAGACGCTGAAACATGAGGAAAAAAAATGACCTTTTAGTTCAAAACATTTTTCTAAGTGAATTAAAAGTTATTGCGAAAGAATTAATAGAATTTGATTAAAGTTATTACTATTTAAATAAAGAAAGTTGTACACTAAAGCAATGAAAGAGAAATCCGCTTCATTGATACATCGAACAATCTCCCTTTACATATATTTATGGGAAATGTCCGGCAAAACTTTTAAAATCATCGAGAATTTTTCATAAGGACGATAATGAATTTTTTGCATCTTGATAAGTTAAATGTTTGCAAAGCAGTAAAAAAAGGACTTTTATCGAAAACGTTTATACCATCAGTTTCCTAATTCCAGAACTCTCTCTCTCTCTCTCTCTCTCTCTCTCTCTCTCTCTCTCTCTCTCTCTCTCTCTCTCTCTCTCTCTCTCTCTCTTTTTTTCTCTCTCTCTCTCGAATGCATTTACTACTACACGACACAACAAATACACAGGTTAATGAATAAATATTGTAAAGCTTAAAATTTCATGTCCACTAAGGACAAGAAATTTTAATATTTATAAAAAAAGAAATAATTGCTTCCATCATTTTTATAAAATAAAGAATTCAAAAAAATTAAGGTATAAAAATGGATTAATAAAACTTTACATAAAATGTTTTTTAGCGATATGCAAAACTTGCTTTGTATTTTATGGTTAACATGTTGATGATGATGATGATGATGACGACGATATTGTTGCCTTCATATAATAAACCTAAGCGAATTTCGATGCACTTATTTAACAATTAAGCTTTCAGTAACCTCATGTTGTGAATTCATGCACACCTACACACACACACACACACATCACACACACCACCACAGCACACACACACACCACAACACACACACACACACAACACACATTCACTATCACCCACACACCTACACACACACTACACACACACACAACACAACACACAACACACCACACACCACACACTACACACACACACACAACACAACATCACACACACACACACACACCACAACACACACACACACACCAGAACGATGAGTGTTATGAAGAACAGTGTTCATTAAGCGTCCAGTAAAGGTAAAAAATGAGTGCAAATTTTTGTTAACAGAATTGAAGGATTGGTTATAAGGCAAGGTTAAAACTCTCTTCTCGGCACCTTTATGCTTTATAGTTTTATAGTATATACAAAACTATACTATCATATATAATATATACTTATATATATTCATATATAATATAATATATATATATATTATAGTATATATATATAATTATATATATATATATATATATATATATATCATAGCTATCATATATAATATTATATAATATTATATATACTATATATATATATAAACAAAAAAATTTTCCTGCACATGTCTTGAACCGGAAAGCAAATAATATTTTTCTCATTACCTTCTTGATCGTTTAAGCAACAAAAATTTATAGGAAATCGTACAGAGTTTTCTAAAAAAGTTTTCTCTGGATTAAATTAAAAAGATCTTGGTCGACGATTTCGAGAAATCAGTCTTCCCAGTAAGTAATAGGCACCGGATAACGGCGACAACTGTGCACAACATGTTTTTATACGCACAGATGTGAGCCATATATTATACGTCCATGAGTGGTTATAGTTATGTAAGTGCGTACATACGTTCATGTGCCATGAAGATAAACTGTATTTTGTTTTATCTTTTATGTCGTCGTTTTTTTTTGGTTCTGAGTTTGTATTGATATTGCAGTTCCATTGACAGACACATCACACACGATCTAAGAGATTTAAGTAAATGACCGATCATATTTTACTGTTATTTATAATCCTATTATCCGTGATTGTTGATATGATTTTAGCTGATACGAGCCTACACATTTTTATATTATATATATATATAATATATATATAAGTATATATATATATATATATTATATATATTATCATTCCTATAAATATATATATAACAATTATTATATATATATATATTACTATATATAATATTATAATATTATATATTTATATAATTATATATATATAATATATATATATAATATATTTAATTTACTTTAGTTATGATTGTCTTTAAATATATAAAGTCACAAGTATGGTGAAATTTTTAATATATATTTTTAATTAAGTTCTTTGTATAGTCTTAATCTCTCCATTCTTCGACATTCATACATCGTGCTCACAATAAAACATGTAACAATATATGTTGGATAATATGACGATATAGTAACAACTGCTGTACGTTAGACGAAAAGACATTGTGTGTCAATACGTTAGATTTAATCCTAATCTGCAAAGATTGGGGTAGTGATTATTTTAACCCAGTGCCTTGTACTACGCAGCTCAGCATAGTATTATAGATGAAATATCCTAATGGTTTTTCCAAAACCCATGTTATTAGGATGTGACGTAGGTAATTATTATTATTATGTATTATTTTATTCTTTATTTATTTATTCTCTTACTTTTATATTTTTAACATTCTTATTTATTATTACTTGAATTATTATTAATTATTTTATTATATTACATTATATTTTTCTACTTATTTTTATTACTTTTTTTCTTTGTATATCTTATATCTACTATATTATTTTCATATCGAATTTACTAACTAATAAACTCATAAATAAGATCGCTGCGCAATATAAACTACTTATTACGTATCGATATAAAGTCTTTTAGATTATTATTATTTCATTATTAATTATTTATTATTATTTTATTTCTATATATTTTAATTACATTTATTATTATATTATTTATTATTATTTATTTATCTATTATTTAATTCTATTAATTATTATCATTTCCTCGCATGCAAAGGGATATTTCCTCTTCTTCATTACTAATTCAAAAAATTTCTTTTCAAGAAGGAGACTTACAACAACCACTCATTTTATAGCCAACAAATCTCTTCTCGCCTCAAACTCCACACAACCCCACATACGCAGCACACACAAAACACACACACCTCGTTATAGATCGCATTATTAGGAGGAATATGAAAGAGACTAAAAGCAGAATTTATCAATCGCACGCTTTTATAGGCACAGCAGCATCTATTCATCTCTTACTCACTATATAATTTGAAGGTTTGAAGCGATGTGAGATGTTTTATCAACTAGATTAAACTCGGATTAATATATAAGATTGAAAATCAAATACGCCGGCGGAGACAGCACCAACTAACCCGAAAATTTTTTGCTTTTTACAAGGGAAAAGTGAAATTTTGTTTTAAATTTCTTAACTACCCCTCTTGGCACGCACAAATTATAATGGTTTCTAGAATGAGCTTAATCTAGTTTATTTTAAACTATTAAAAAACTATGTGATTAAGTAATCTATATTGACGATATTGTGTTTTAGTAGGTGTACTATATTTTTTTTTTTTTTTTTTTTTTTAAAATATATATTAAGTGCACACCTCACGGGCATAAGCCCTAATTTCAAGAGGGAAACTTTTTCTAGGGTAAGTTTCTACCCTAGATCCGAACTAGGACGAACCCGCGACTTTGGCCATGTCCGACTCAGTCGCTCGTATCCGTTTTGAGCCAGCGTAGATCTGGCTCATTATAGTATCTGGCTATTTTATAATTTTTTATATTCTCAAAAATTTCCTTTTCCCAAAACATTTTGCGCTTAACAATAAATTATTATAGTTATCTCCTCTTATATATTGTCCTATTTTTGTAAAACCGGAAATTATAATAATGGTCTATTTTAGTAAAATTTTTTGCCATTTAATATTTCATAAGAAGTCTTTAGTCTTGAAAATAGTTGTTGTGTGGTTGGCAACTTTAATGTATTTTACGGTTCTATAACAAGTCCAACATTTTTTAATACCTTTTTACTACCCGATCTATTACCTTTCAATTCTCTGTGCCCAATATTTAAAGACATTCTCCACATCCCTGAGTCTGTTATTACTAAATTAATATTTATATAAATATATATATATATATTATATATATATATTATTATAGCTACATGAGCCTATTATTTTTGTATTATTAATATATATATACTATACAGTAGGAGTGCTACATTGAAGTATCTCTGCCTTGGTTAGAAATCATCTAAACAAAACTTAACTTTAATCTACGCTTATGATACCTCAGCAATCTCTCGCGTGGAGATATAATTTTAAACGGTGTGGAATAGGTGTAATAAATTCACCATCCGCTAACATATAAATATTCCTCTATAATTAATATATCTATAATTATATATATATATTATATTAATTAATATATATATATATAATATCTAATATATATATATATATATTATAATATATATATATATATATTAATATTATAATTATATATTATATATATTATATATTATATATATATATTAATAATATATATATATATATAAATATATATATATATATATAGTTGTATAGTTCTTGTTTTTATATTAATTATTAGATAATTAATTTAATTTTTAGAATTAAAAATATTTAAGTAAATTAAGTAATTTAAGAAATACGTATATTAAATAATACTAATTATAAAATAATTCAATTATCATAGCTCTCTATCTCTCTCATCTTCTCTTACTAATCTCTATAATCTCTCTCTCTACTAATCTCTTCTTCTTCTCTCGTCGTCTCTCTCTAATTTCATTCTCATATCCCTCTCTCTCTCTCTTCCTATCAATAATAGGGAAAAAAAATCTTAATCAAAAATTCGATTTTGAAAGATTATTTAACTAAATCTACTATTAAATCATATGATTCTTCTATAATTTGCATTGAATATTTGGTTTTTGATAAAAATAGATATTTTCTAAACAAATGGCCTTTGAAGACCTCTCTAATTTTTTATGTAAGTATTTTTTATATATTTGATTAAATGCAAATTAGCCTAACAACATTAAGGTTTGCATAAACTTTCATTAGTTTAATTCTGTACTACACGACATTCTTGAGGAAATATAATAATATAACTATATAATATATATCATATATATTAATATTTAATATATATAATATATTATATTATATATATAATAATATAATATATATATATATTATATATTTATAATATATTATTATAATATATATGATACTTATATATATATTATTATACTATACTATACTATAAAAGGTTCTTTGACATTCCGTTAATAAATAAGGGGGTTGGATTTTAAGGGTTAGTTAGGTTTAGGTTTCTGCGAACACGTGTGAGGATTAATTTACACCTCGAAAGAGTATAGCCATTACGTTTACATTTTTACCTCGCTGGCCCCACTTTTCATTCCTGGAAGGAACCTCTTATTTATAATATTAATACTATATAATATATATATATATATTATATATATATATATATATAATTATATAAATATATATATTTATATATAATATATATATATAATTATATATATATATAAATATACTATATATATATATATATATAATATATAATACTATATATAATCTATAATATATATTATATACTATATATATATATTATATATATAATATATATATATATATATATATATATATTATATAATATATATATATACTATATATATATATATATATATATACAATTGGATGATAGGTAGAGAGATTTATTTGATAAAAATACGAATAATTTTATTAAAAAATATTTTTTACTACAAATCTTAGTCAATACATGATTATATTTTGCGACTTATAAAACACAACAAAAGACGATATCTTTAATGAGTCAGAATAGGAAACGTATATATTATAATATATATTATAATATAATATATCTATATATTATATATATATATATATATATATTATATATCTATATATATTATATATATATCATATATATCAATATATATATATATATATATATATACTATCTACCATCTCCCATACTACTTGATTATAATATATTATTTTAATATATACTATAATATTATAATATATATATATATATACTATACTATATATATATATTATCATATACTATATATTATATATATATATATATATATATATATATAATATTATTTCTTCAATCCTTCCGATGCCAAAAACTGGCAAAACCAATCTGGTAGCTTTTTTTTTTCAACTTAAAACTCATAATATTCTGCCATTTATCTTAACATAACTTTAATACCAGTGATTCCTTGAGCATATGGGCTGGGAATACAGTTTTGTCTTTTAACCTGTAAGTCCACCAAGGAATTCAGGATAATTTTCTGCTAGCCAAAGTTTACCCTCATTTTCAATTTTGTTTTCAAGGAGCTGTCCTAAATGTTAAAATTAAAATATGAGAGTCTGGACCTGAGATAATTTCATAATAGCATACAGATGTACAAATGTAATGTTACTTAGGTAAATACTATAATCTATGTTATAGCTACTTAAAAGTTTTAACAACCTAGTTTTAAAAGTTGCAAGTAAACTACTAACTATCACCTCTTGAGGAAAACTATTCCAAAAAATATTTCAAATCTAATAATTTTTTTTCATTATAGCCTATAGTTCTTTTATTGTGGTTTAGTAAAAGGAGCTTACTGTAATTCTCAAGACATCAATAACTCTCTACGAAATCTCCCTTCCACTGAAAACTTTCCCAGTTCTTTCAATAGCTCTTTGTTTTACTGCCTTGAACATATCAATGTCCTTTTTTATAATACCTAATTTTTATATAGATTAGTATTAAAGCAGCTTAGGACAATTGTTTTGTTATTATAGGATTTATGAAAGTCAAAATTTAAATTTAAAAACAAAAGAAAACCTACTAAGCTGGGTTTTTTCCAACCCTGAATATATCCCAATAAAACCTGTACCCTTTTTTTTAACATCTCTAAACAACTAAATTATTTAATTATAGCCATTATAAACAATCACTATTGTCTCAATATTTCACCTACATACGGTAACTAATTTCATCTCTTCATAACCATGCCATGTAATACATGCGATATTTAGATTATTTTCTTTACTTACTTTAGATATTTTTTAAACTTAACTATCCCATAATTTCCTGTATTACATAATTGGATGTAGCCGGGATAGTGAAGTGGGCTCTTTATTTCTATATCTAGTTAGTCTCTATTAATGAGTTTTTTTTCTAGTCATTTCATATTTTAATTATGTTTCTTCTTAAAATGTCGATTACTCTGATAAATATTATATTTGGTAAGGAACTTCTCGTGATAGTGTTATGAATGAACACCTTTACGTGTTAATCTTCGTTCTTATACTATAAAATAACAACTTATTAATAGGATACCAAATACTATATATATCAACACAACTGAATCAAGTAATTATATTAAAATATGTACATTATGATAATGCAGCTTGATTAATTTGTATATTACAACTGCATTTACTATTACTTAAGTTTAGATAGCTATATGTTAATATAAAAACATTATATATTATTTGTTTTATATGTATTATATTGTTTATGTTTATATTTATTATTTTATTATTAATATAGTTAATTTATTATTTATAAATTAATTTCTGTAACCCAGCCTTTTCTATTGATTAAACTTACATTGTTAGAAACACCATATAATTCTCCTAGTGTTTGTAAGTTATATATAATTTTTACTTGAATTAAAAACAAAGACCTGCTTTTCTTTTTCAAAGTATCCGTTTCCGCTCCATCTTCTATTACTCTCCTATCATGCACCTTTACTCCCGCCTCTGCCAAAATCACGTTTCTCTCTCTCTTCCAGACATTCGTTTACTGACTCAATCCACTTTCTCTTCGGTTCTCCAAGCCGGTCGGTTTCCCACACACCACACCACTACATTATTTATTACGTATTTATTATCATATTTATTATATTATATATATATTATATTATTATTATGATATATTGGTTATTTTATATTTATGTTATATTTATGTATGTTTTCTTTGAGTGTTTGTGGTATGACAAGAAATTGTAGTATTTATATTATATTTATTTTTTGTATTTGTATTTATATTTATTTTATTTTATTTTTTTATATATATGTAGTATATATTTTTATTATTTGAATCTTTGTTTTTTTTCTGCATCTAAAACATTTACTCTTATTATTATTATTGTCTGTTACGAAATTCCATGTTTATTATTCTTGTTACCTTCTGAAATTTTGGCATAAAATCTAAATTATGTTCTCCACTTAAAATCTTGTGCAATTTCTCGAACCAAACGTCTCAAAATTCACTTGCTCCTAATATTAAATATTTAATTAGATAGTTTTATAATAATAATAATATTTTCTGTAGATTATATTAATTAATCTTTAATAATATAATCAAAACTTTATAAATTTATTATATAATTATTATTTATTTTTTATCAATAATTATATTATTATATGGCATTCATCATAAATCATCAGAAATATATATGCATGCATTTTTTAAGTTTTTTATTTGTTGAATATGAGGGTAAAATAAGGTTTAAAACAAAGTTGGCATGGAATGAGAGGAATTAACTTTTGTACTTAATTCTCTTATATTTTGATGGGAGATGGTATGTAGACTATTTAATTATTCATAAAATTTATGTCATAACCCGTCCATTAATCATCACTGACAACGATATATAAGGCTAGTATTCCTGTTATACATTTTTCACATTAAATATCACAATTAGATATAAACATGCTTCTAGGTTCTTCGAACAAGTCCTTAATTGATGCATTTGGTTCTGAGTATTGTTTTTTTTTCTTATTATCTAATAGATGTACAAATTTGGAATTTTCAAATCAATCGTTTAGAATATCGGAATAAGGGAATTATCCTCATACTAAGTGTTATAATTGTTGAATATCACACAAATTACTGCGACTGGTTAAAGGCTTTGTGACCGTGACTAGCGATAAAGATGATTGAAACTCTAAAGCCAGGATGCTGTATTATTTCAACTCGGCTCTTAACAGTTTTTCTCTAACAAGGTCAATGGAAGGGTAGTTCTCAGGACTTTGCTTGGCTGTCAACTATTGTTTCATTTTTCAAAAAGGTGAGGAACTTGAATTTGTGGTATTGTAAGATACGCATATAAATATTTAAATATTAAATTGAACTATAATTTTAATTTAAGGGGATAAAAATGAAGGAAAAGTGGCAAACTTCATCTCTTTAAAACAATTCCTTTTATTCGAAAAACCTGAACGTCATAGTAAATGTTCATTATTTATCATGCACAATCTAAGATATGTTAGAAATTATTAGTTTGTGGATCATTAGAAATATAGATTGTCTTGTTTTTCGAGATTACTCTTAGAAGGTATAGAACTATGTAATAATGTTTAAAGTCGATGCATAAAGCTGACACTAATTTAGGTAATATATTGGCAGAAATAGCTACAACGTTTTTGCACATTCATAAACATAAGACACTACATAATCATTTATATGATAAATTAAATCTATTAATGACATAACAGTTAATACTTTTTTTTGATACTATAATAAATATCTATAATTATTATAAATGGGTATTATATAACCAAATATTATTATGGTTATACAACTGATAGCCTATATAATTAAATATTATTATTATTTATAATTCTTATTGATGTCAAGGATGTTAAAATGATATTTATTGTGAGTAAAAAATTGAAGCTTTAATACGACAAGCTTAAATTATCGTTAGATTTCTGTATAGAGTAACTCAAGTGAGAGTAAAAGTCAATAATATTACTCTATAAGTTTTTTTGAATTTCGTAATTATCCAGTCCGATAATTATATTAATATATATGGCTAACTTCACTGCTTGGAGGCAATGAAATATTGGAATTATATCTATGGCCAATATGATAAACGAATTACCGCTGACTGGTTCTTTGCAGTTATAAGAGTCGAGACAGTCTAGATATATTCAATATGAAAGAATGAGAGAGAGAGATAAATTGATCACTTTAGTACAGCTGTCGAAATGTTTTAGCATTTTTGACATTTCGTATGATTTTATTTATAGCTCTGATTATTATATATTTAGTTTCGCAATATCCATATAATTGTTTAAATATAGTATTTTTAATTTATTTAAATTTGACCGGTATGCTTGTGTCAAAATTAATACAAAGTTTCGAGTAAGGATTATCTACTTAATCTTTATTTTTTGTTAATAGTTACAATTATGATTGATATAGTCTGTCAATCACAAGTGTCTGAAGACTCGCACTGACTTTTTTCACTCTCTAGCAGTAACCTTTACTTATTAGAACGTGCGAGATGAATAGGTACGGTGTTTAATGACCGGGTGTAATAAGTCTTACGTCGTAACTAGCGCATTTGATAGCTGAGAGGACGTGTCTTTGTATAGACTATTCTTGGTGATACAGCGTTTCTATGAATTTTAAGATACAAGAGTCCTCTATATATAGTTGCTTTTTTAACTCCATTCTCCTCATTGTTTTAAAAGTTTTGAATGCTTGTGTTATTTCTTAAACTCATTTATACTTTGTATAATAGTGAACATTATGTCCTTCTCCTTACTATTCAGTAATATTTATGTAACTGATCACTCCTGTATATAAGATACGATTTGAAATTCCCAAAATTTGATCTTATTAGGATAATAAAGAAAAAAACAATTATACTTCCATAAAAAATTGTTGTCCGAAGACCTAAGCTGTTTATATTAATGTGATATTTAATGTGAAAAACTGTTATGGTAGCCTTATATTCGTTGTCAGTATGATAATGAGACAGGGTTATGCTAAATTTTTGTTAAATATTACATCCATCTCCCATCAAATATGAGATGCAAAATTTTTGCATAAATTACAACTTTTGTTTTAAATTTTTTTACCTTCAATTTAACAATTGAAAAATTAATGATGTAAAGACCCCCTTTTGATTGATGAATTATATTATTATGTTAATTTATTGTAATTTATTAATCTTTATTATTATTATTATTATTATTATTATTATTATTATTATTATTATTATTATTATTTTTAGGGGTGAATTTGACATCGAGGCATGTACAATTGGCATTCGCAAGAATTTTAAGTGTGAGGGAGAAATATAATTTCTAGGATGGGTGTTTTAATTTTGCAATATGATTTCATTACAGGGTATATTAATTGTATTATAAGATTCGTAATAGTTTTATGTTAGTATGATTGTTGTTGTATGCGGAGAGTGGTAATTATATATGTATTATGTTATTTTACTATGTATATAGTATACTATATATTATTATCTGATTGGTAGGGGTATGTTATTAGCGTTTATTGGTTGTTTTATTATCCTTGTTTTAGTATTATTTATTGAATTTAGTGTTAATGGTGAGGGTGAGGTTTGGGTGTTTTTAGGTATCTACTTCGTGACTTTTAGTATATAATTAGTTTCTTAGTCTTTGTGAAGTACTGTTATTGGTCGTAGGTTGTTTATGATTTATATATTTATATGTTAGGTGATTATGGGGAGGTGTTTGAGGCCTTTACCGTGGCTTGTTTATATTTCCGTATTGATGATGAGGTAAGGTTCTGGTGATGTTGGGAGTCTCAAATTAAACGAGAGTCGTGTTAAGAGAGAAACGTGAGTTTGGCAGAGGCGAGAGGTAAAGAATGGTGCATGATAGGAGAGTATTTTAGAAGGTGCGAGCTGATAACCGGTTCGCTATTCTTGCTTTGGACCTTTCTATCTTTTTCTGTTTGATTTGTTTTATGTATTTTTGTGTAATAAATTTTTATTTATTTTATGTTTCATTATTATTATCATACTATCTTTTTAGGTAATATTTAGTGAGTTGCTTCTGTTTTGTTGTTCTTAAGCATATGTTCGTATAGTTGTATATCTTAATAGAAAGTGGCTTGTTTTTGTTTTTCGAGAGTTTTATTATTTTATTTAATATATGTTTTATATTTTTTACCTTTTGTTGTGTTGTTTGTTTTTTTCATTATAGTTTTTGTTACTGTTAAATTTTTGTTGTTCTTTTTTATAATTTATATTGAGTTCCTAAATTTTTTTTTTACATATTTAATTATTTTTTTTGAGGTATATAGTAAAGGTTATGTTTAATTTCTAAATTATTAATTCAATTGTTATTTTGTTTTTTTCAATTTGTTTTTTTCAATTAATTATTATGATTCAGTCTGTGAATGGTCCCTATAATAGTTGTTGTGTATATATAGAACTAGATATTATTGCAATGGTTTCTTTCATGAAACCATTTCGATGAGATGGTTATTCCTCCTAATATATCATGGTGATACTCGAATTTAAGAAGAAGTATATAAAATTATGAGTTCATCAAAGACTAAAAGATGATAACTGAGATTAAGTATTTAGTTTTCTTTCTATTCTCAATCTTCACTTTCATGTTATATTCAGGAATTATTATTATTATGATTATTGTTAGTTTATATATAATATTATCTAATAAGGTAATGTGTTAAAAGATTTATCATTAAAGCTCCTATGTTCTGATATGAGTGATATGAATATTGAGGACAGTTAATTATTGAGTGTAGCATTAGTAATCTTAGCTAAACACTGCATGAATACTATATTTGGTGATGTCAGTTTTGATATGGAATATTTTGATCTATAAACCGTATCTGAAGTCTTCTAAGAGACATAGCATTTTGTTTGCGACATCAATGTACAACTAGTTGGAAATACATTATAAGTTTAAGTGTTTATTATGTATTTAGGTATGAGGTCGAACAAAGTGGTCACATGAGCATGTACTTAGGTGTTCATCACAAGGTTCACAATAAGGGCAGATATAACAGTAGCAACTAACTGATATACGGTAGCTCGTTACCCGACAAATGACTTTGTCGAACAGAATACTAATAACAATAGAGGTTAGTGTGGACGCAGTAGCACGCCCTGCCCTTAGGTGGTCTCCTAAGAGTTTTCCACTTGTTCTGGTTATCTTACATACCTATCACAGTATTTTATTTCTCTGAGGATAAAAATTATTATATATATAGGAAATATCATATACACAGGTGTATAACTGCATAAGAGTTGAAGTCTCGAATACAACTGCACACGCAAGGGCAGAGAAACAACCTTCAACCAGTACGGTTGTGTAGTTTTTAGCTGAGTGATGGGTGTTCTGGAGCAGAGGGCGTCGAACACCGCTTAGTCAAAGTAGGGTTTCAATCTTTCCAGGTTCTTTTTTCTTGGCTTTCTTCGCTCTTTAGTTATCCGAGCGGCAATCGACCTCGCACTCGATCAGCTGCCGCGCTCTTCAATTGTGATATTACATGATATCACGCAGAAATTGTGTATGTAATTTGAATTTGTACGGACTTTGTTATGATGGTGTCTCTTTGTATTTGAGTGCCTGCAATATGCTGGTGATATAAGTTTCAGTGTCATGGGACGTAATGCCGTGAAAGTAGCACATTCTCTGACTGACACGAGGTATTAGCTAATCGTGAAGTGTATTCAGTCGTGTTAGCTAGACTCGCTTTAAATTATGGTTGACGAGGTCGCAGTTAGCGTACTGTGTGTATGTGGAGTCTTGTGGTAGATCGGTAGATTGAGGCTTATTGAAATTTAGTGGGGAGTGCATATTCGTGGTTATTAAGTAAGATATTGTCAGTGAAGACTTGAAAACTACTTTTTGATTGTACTATTTGAAGTGAGAGTCTCTTCTATGGAGCGAAGACCATAATATAGTTATTGATTTTGTCGGTATTATTATATCGAAAAAGTATAGGCCGTATATACAGTTAGAGAATATCGCGGTTGTATTGAGTATGAATGAGCTGAACAGGAGATATTATTGTTAAACTCATCTTTTCATTGCTATCGTGTGGATAATGGGAAGCATGATTGATCTATATATGATATATATCTGTATCAGTTGTTATCTGATTTATTCTTTATTTAAGTATGCTATGGAATGATGGTAATTAGTACGATTTAGTCTTGCAATATGTAATTATTGACTTGTTTCTAAGGTTCTGCTGATAGGTGATCTAGAGTTAGAGGTTTATATCTTTGTGTGAATGGCGTCTTCGTGCATGAATCTGGAAAGGTGACTCTCTCTGTGACTTTATAGTGCTGGGTAGATAAAAGGTGAGTTGTTGATGAGCAGTTACAAAAACTGGTACGAATACGAAATACTCTCATGAGCAACGTAGATGAAGTATAATTAAGTCAGTAATGATTTGAGTATTATATAGTTTTGTATATTTCGCTGTATAATATTATAGAATTGTTCGTGTATGTATGGTTAATATTTTTCCCAACATTGAGGGAAAAGCACTATGATGTTCCATTTCGAGATATGTATAGTGACTCATGTAATTAAGGAATCTGACATTGTGAATGGATCTCTAGTAGGTGTTGTACCTTGAGATTAGTAAGATATCTCGACGTATGAAGCGTAAGTGTGTGGTTATCCATATTAATAAGAGCCATAGAATGCTCTATGCAGATAGTAGTGAGTTGATGATACTGTGTTTATTAAGTTGAGTAGTGCCTGTGAATATCTCTCGCCTCTAGAGATTACTATATGACTTAACTGTCTTCAAATCAAAATATTCATCTTGAATTGCGCATTAGGCACTATATGTCGTATTGGTTATGATGTCTCTTTTAATTGACTGATGCTGTGTACGTTCGAATATATTTATCGTGTTGATATGTCGACATGCGAAGGTGAGATTTTGATGCTGTGTGTTAGTCTGCTTTACTTCTGAGAAGTTTCGTAGTTAGTTGTCCACTAGAGTGTCTTTTTTTATACACTGACGATAAATGACTTGTCATTCTGTTACCTCCTGAGTGGGTGGTTTTGAGGTCGGTAGGATTTTTTTCTGGTGCACAGCAACATCAAACCAATCGTTTTTGCGAGCATCTTCCACTGAATGAGCCTATAATATACGTGTTGTGTCGCCATACGTTGTGTGAGTCTTCCCCGTTTAGTGAGTCTTTGGTGTTACGCAATAATAAATATCTTGAATGGAAGTCGGGGGACAATTTAGCTTACACCGGCCTCCTATAGATATTAAAAGCGATCATGCACGTGTTGAAAGCGAGATAAAAGAGGACACAAAGTGTGCCGCTTGCTATGAGGAGGAATCGCAGACCCGACTCAACTAATAACTTGGAGGTCAATAAATGAATTACTTTATCAGAAAAATTGAAAAAAAACATTTAAGAATAAAGGAAGAAAAATAACAAAAGACGAATTGGAAACTTATATACGAAGGAGAGAAGGAGATATTTTTGGCATCAGCCACTTTTAGAAGTTGGTGTGTTTTAGTAGGACCTTTGTGTTTTTGGCAGGAAAAACATGCACGGTCCCATTTTTCACATCAGAGTTGATGCCAGGCCAAACAAAACGTGAAGAAATTAACTTTTGTGAAGCCTTTACTCCAGGATGTGATAAAGAATGTAAGGTAAGAAAAACAATTTTGCGAAAAGACTGTGGAACTAAAGGACGGGGAGAACCTGTCGAAAGGTCGCAAAGAACAGGTTTGGACACATTCGGAAGCGTAATTCGTCTCAGTTGGAGAGATGTGTCGTCTGAGAGCGAAATACTT
>JABUQX010029588.1:0-25000 GCA_015478945.1 Trachelipus rathkii
CATTGGGCATAAATACTTAAAGACCTAAAGCATAAATTAAAAGACTATAATTAATAATATAGTATTACTCACAGTATATATTATTATAGGTAAAGGATATGCAGGTAAAGTCATATTATAGTCACATTAATACACAGAGGTATTTTATCTGATAGGACTAAATATATATCATTATATACTGGCAAATAAATATATACTCACGATAATGAATATTGGAGAGGATAGAGTACTGTAGAGCCGTAAGGTAGATATACGCCGAGACTCGGAGAAGTAAGCAATCAGGGTATATATACCAGAGAATTGGAAAGAGCGAACGAGATAACTGAGTAATATACTTATTATCACGCAGTTAAAGTAATTATTATCAGTACTCGAGTAGATATAGCTAGGATATATATATGGTCAAGTATAAGATATACTGTTGAAGCGTTCATCACAGAGACCTGCAATACAAGACATTTGATTGCGCTTCTGCACGCTATATGTAAAATATGCTCTGAAGAGGACTGAATAGGTATGTAGGAGATTATCAGTGATGTGAGGATATGTGAGATAAAAAAGTTAGCACATATACGAGAGTAGTTATTGCTGAAGAATTTCGGCAATATATGAAACGGACAGTTTGTAAGTGCTTAAATATACTGGTAGTGCATATGATAATGATAGCTCTGGGTTAAAATTTGAGGATGAAAACAGTAAGGGAAATGTCTAGTATGCGCTGTTTTATTCACACACTACACACTAGTTGGATTTCTTTTGTGTATATATGGTTTAAATTAATATAAATAAATATATGAATAAGTACTATAATGAAAATTATAATAAATAGAAATTAAAATTTTATTATTTATTATATTATTTTATATTATTTATATGCAAATTATTTACAACTTATATTTCCGTTATTAAAAAATGTCATTTTTTTATATATTGTTTTTTTATTTCTTTTTTCTAATTTAGCATATTATATCATAAATTTAATTTTTACTTATTATTTTTACTTATTATTTTATTATATTATTTTAATATTATCTTATTTTAATTATTATATTATATTATATATTATATATATATTATTTATTTTTATCAATTTTGTGGCGTCCGCAGCTAAATTTTCAGGGGGGGGCAATTTTTTTTTTGTTGCCAAAGAAAAAGAAAAACTTTTTTATTTTTTATACTACTATTCTACATCTTTAATATTATTTTTTATTTGGATATTTATTACTTTCTGATACTTATATTTATATTAGCAGACGTGGTGATTAAGTGAAGTTGTAAGGGATGAGAACTTGAGTAGAGTAATCTTGATAAGGGGACATTAAAACGTGGCTAATATAATATATATGTACGTAGGATCTGAGATCTGATGATCATCATTATGGATATACGCGAGGAGTAGTAAGGAGAATACCCGATTCGAGAGGTGGTGATGATATTGTATTACGGAGGAAGTTGAGATGAAGGCTAGAGGTAATGAGATGAACGTGCAGCAAGGATCTAAAGTATATTTTAACTAAAATACCGGCAGACACTGAGGAGCGGGACGTTCGAGTTTGTGTGAGATTTTTTTGTTTTAGTTCTTTGTTTTTATAAAGAGCATATGCTGAAGTAAGGAGGTAAATCACCTAGAATCGGACAGACTATATCAAACGGAAAGGTATTATGTGTAGTGACTGAGCCGTAGGAGCACGCGATAGATCGGAGAACGTACAATTACGGAACAGAGAGATACATATGTAAAAATAGTATTGTTTTATATATATATATATCACATTGTTTAAAAGTTTTCATATTCTATTCCTTCACCATAGATGAAAGTATAAAACAATACGGAATAAAGAGGTTCAAAAAGTTGGATTTCATATAAATAACACAGTAAATTATCAACAAACTAGACTTTCCTAGAAATTTTTCGACTATTGATAGTACAGCGGAGGCGGAATATATAGCTTGACGAACACGAGGAATAGAGGGTACGAGTTAGACATAAACAAGCGGAAAAGCCGGAGATGAGGGTATTAAACACAGAAACTATGATGGAAATAGTAGGCAGATCAGAATTAAGAAAGATAGTATATAATGCTGTAGACGTATTAAGGGGTGAATAAGATACTGAAGATGGATGTGGGAGAATAAGAGATAAAGTGGAGGTACAATAATGGAAGAGGATGGAGCAGAAAAAAGAATAGACAGAAAAGAAGATAAAAAGATAATCCAGAGGGCAAAGATACTAAGGGAAAATGATCCGAAAGTAACGAGGAGAAAGTGATGACAACGTGTCGGTGGAGTATAATTCTCTGGAGAATAGTCAAGCAACCAAAAATCACACTGCGAGTGACTAAAGAGAAGTATTTGGAAGCAAGCTATAGTGTAGCAGCTAGCTTAGGGATTAGCTCTGAGAAAAAGACAGTGAGTCAGACTTAGCGAACAGGAAACTGAAAGGATATAGTAGAAAATACCTTCATGGGAGACGGATAAAGAACGATAGAGGAAAGAGTATATATATACCATATCAGAGCCGATAGTAGGGCGACATGAGAGGCAGGACGTTTTTACCATTACTCACCGTTAAGGGGGAGGGGCGGAGGAAACCTCATTGTACTTAATAATATATATATATATATATATTTTATATATATTAACATACCAAATACCAAAGCGCGGGGTATTGAGGTATATCATGCTGATACGTACAGTACCTGTGCAATTAATATTCACTTAGGTGAATACGTACTAATCTATATTTAGCATCAAATATAGCTAAGCCGTATCATATAATATATCACTATATATAACCTATATAGATATTTATATATTATCTTAGCTACATAAGTTATGGTACTTTCTAATTAAAATTAGAAGAATGTACTACTTTCAATATTGTATGACTTTTAAGGAGATGAAGGAAATAAGCAAGTAAGCAATCCTCATATGTATAATAAGCTAGGTGTCCTACTGATGGATAAAATGTTTTAGAATGCTTGTGCTTCAATAAATCAATTAACTGAATCGTCATTATTATATTGACTTAGGCCCCACGTGCATACAAAAAGACCTGCTTTTCGGCAAGAAAATTGTCTATTGAACTAATTGACTTGTTCTTGATTTGAAATTTCTCCACATTTCATCAATGGACTTTTCCTTGTCGATTTTCCTATTATTCGAATGAAGGTACAAAATGAGAAAGAGCCGTTTCATTGGAATCTAAAATGTCCCTCCTTCAAGGAATAGGGTCAATATTTGAACTCGGGATGAGCCAATCTTTCAACCCCTAAAATTGAAACATAAAATTCGGAATTCTTAGCCGATTTGACTCTATAAAAACCAAACTGTAGTTTTTTTGCGTTCTAAAACTTTGTTTTCGGGTGTTTTCTGTGTCGGTAGTCATTTTCAGAATTTTCATTTTTTCAAAAGCCCCACGTTTTTGACATTTTTCGTATCACTTCCAGAATTTTTTTCGAATGACTTCAAACTTGAATCTTTTCCTAGATGGGATCGCAAGGCACAATCAGTCACAATTGTTTTTTTACTAAGCTTTACGATTTTTTGAGTTTTGGGGTCAGCGTTGTCCAATTTCCAAACCCACTTTGTTTGGATTTTAAAATGAAAATTGCGATAATATTTTTTTTCTGTTTAGGCGACGTGATCAGAATGAAATTTTCAAGGCACATGTAGCCGGAAGAGATGCACATTTTTTACTTAGAATATTTCTTTGTATAATGCATTGTCTTTTAGATTTGTTTCTTGGAACCACAATTTTTTCAAAATATAATTGGGAAATTTTAAAAAAATTTCTTTCTGAGTATACAAAAAAGAATTATCTAAGTTCAAAAAGATGCATCTTTGCCCGACTACATATTCCCTGAAAAATTTGATGTTGATCGGTGAGTAGAAAAAAAATATATCAATTTTTCACATTTCCCAAAAATTCAAACTGTTTTATTTATGTTAAAATGATATTGGCTTACATTATATATATTAATACTACTATTACTATAATAACAAGTAAATATATTAAGGTGATCTATTAATCATATATTAATATATATAATATATATATAATATATATAATATATATATAGTTATAAAATATATAATATATATTTAATTTATATAATTATTTATTATTTACTGTATTAACTTATATTATTATATTATACCATTAATAATAATATTAATATTAAATATGTAATATAATATACGATATTTTATATAATATAATATATATATATATAAATATATAGTTATATTAGTATATTATTATATATATATATATTAAATATATTAATATTAATAATACATCTACTACGCATATATTAATAATAATATATATATATTAGTAATAATTAGAATTTAAATATAATTTGAAAATAAATTCACTATATATTCACCTATATTATTAATAAATTTATATATATATAATATATATATATATATAATATATGTATGTTTGTTAGTTGTGTAATGATTAGTTTGAGTAGAGTGCCCGTGCAAGTATAGTATTTAATATGCCAGCCTATTTATTCTCCATAATAAATATACTTAAATATTAAATTTTGATAAATATTCTATTATATTATATACCTAATTAATTAAAGGTCTATATATTTTTATTTTAAAAAATTCAGATCCACGAATCTCCATTTGGAGGGAGGACAAGTGCCGCCTCTTCCGTGCCCCTTCATCGGTGCGGACTACTGCCCTATTGATATGAATATTATTTAATATTTTTCTATATATACTTATATTGTAAGTATGTAATCCTGGTATTAATAAGTAATATTTGATACAGGAGTAGAAATATATCATTATCTGCATTACTCGTTACGTAGTATTATAAGTATATCAGTTTAGATCGTAATATAGTAATTTAATCAAGTTATATATTATATAATAAATAATCTTCTATATAGATAATACTATTTCTCTGCACAACTGTAGATGTATTAATACTTATACAATCTTTTCACCAGGAAAAATTTGCATTCTCACTCTTGCAAAAATTGAAAATAAATCACTTATAAGAAATCATTAGACACTTTATTAATATGCCATATAAAATATTTAAAGAACATTACCAATAAACATTATATTGGAGTTGATAAACTCGAGCTATTCACCTCGTCACGTGCAGGAATACTCTGCCAGGTTACATAGATATCATTATGTATAGATTAGTTATGATCATGTATACGCGCAGTAGTATGGATGATCATCTTAGTTTATCGTTTTTTTATTCTTCATTAGTACATTGTAATAATGGTGGCTTCGATCATTTGAATAGTAATAAGTTATGATAAACACTAGATAATTCAGGTTATTCATATGAGAGATAAACAATCCAATCGTAATAACCTTCCATTATCCTAGGATAATCCATAGTTTGTAAATTAATTCGATTTAGTTTATCAATATAATAATAAAATAATAATATTATCAATAACAAGATAACTTAATAAATCCATAACACAGATATATAATTACATGATATGGACTCATAGTAATAGTTATTGAAATAAATAATAATTGACAACTTGTAATCGATAATAATTATAGTTTAATAATTGTTCTATATAAGAATTAAAATAGTAGTCAGATGCCTATAATGTGGATATGAAGTGTATATGAGACTCTGATGTAATTTGATCATATATGATTCTATATTATAATAATACGAATAATAATATATAATAACTGTATGATAATAATAATAATATATGCATAAGTATTTTCTTACTTATAATCCGCAAAGTACTATTTAGATAATATATTCTAATACACTCAGATATGATTTAAGGTGAGGTTACAATAGCTATACATATACGGATATATGAATCCATGAGACAACTAACAATAGATTAATAAAATAATAATGCTTAGAGATGAGTGTGGCTTAATCACTACCAGTATTTGACAGTATTTCAGGGGAGTGTGTATTTAAATATAATGATTACTCGATATGAAAGTAAATAATAATGTTGAGATAAGAAAAGAAGGAAGAGAAATCTCAATATAATAATTTTTAGATTAGGATAAATAATTTTTATTTATTGAAAGTTCGTCAATACATTGAAGTTGATTGATTCTTTGACTAACGAACGTATGAATTATCCCTCTTATTTTATTTGAGTGGATAGTTATACTGATAAGTACCAATATATAAATCATACAACAATAATAATAAATATAAACATAATATTAATAATATATATTTAATATATTAATTGACTATTTATAGATATTTAGCATGGGATAACTATCTGGCGATATAATATGTAGATGATTATAAAAATGACTTAACAAATAACTGTATTAATTATTAATTCTACTATCTGAAAAAGAAAATGATATAAGGGGAAAATAGACTATGAGAGAAAATATCAAATACGAATGGAAATAAATACTATGATGCATCAATGCTATTTTTATGGTAATATGGTATGAAACTAATAATAATAATAATAATAATAGGATAAATATAATATATATAGGGGTTAATTAAATATATATAAATAATAATAATATAGGATGCCATATAGATTTGAGAATATATAATAACAATATAGGTTTTTAATAATGATGCCCAATTAGATAATCTAATTGGATATAAAGCGTTGAATAGTGAGTTTCTCACTGTATATATAGTATATTGATGATAGATAATATGTCTAATTTAATGTAATCGAATAACATATGACTTAGTCGTATCGAAGATACGGGATGATGAATGATGAAAGGATACGACATGGTATTCAATGTAACTGTACGAGAGGGATGGATGGGAAAGTGCATATGGATATAAAAATAAGTGACATCTGATATATGGATGTTGTATAAATGAAGAGGTAAGGATACAAATAACATACATTAACGGTCATAACAGAACTCGTTATTCACTTTCGGTAGTCCGGTTAAATACGAACCGGATGGTGGTAGATAAGAGTGATACTTACCGCTTTACTTTATGAGAGGACCTTTTTATGTTATTAATTATTATTATGATCTAGGTATCGTATGATTAATTCTCATGAGGAAAATGACTATTGGCAAATGTAAATATATTATATGAGAGAACGAACTAGGACCAACACGTGTCACATAATCTGGTTATATAAAACTACAGAAATAAAAATTAAGAGGCTACCATATGGAATATGAAATTTGAGAATACGTTGTCAACACTACACCTAATGTAGAGAATAAGATAACAAAGCTTTCTGCGAGGAAGATAGAATATCTAGTTAATTATACGGATATATTCAGAAGTCATCTACCCTTAAAATGCTAAATCAATATACAAAACACATTCTCAGACAATAATAATAGCCACAGCACAATTATAGTTATATAATTTCAGTAATAATAATAAGCAATTATCCGAGAACAGTCTTTAGGATTCATATACAATCTGAATAATAATTGCAACTTATTATTAATTGAGCGATTAAGGTTTGTTTGATGGAGAAAATTTGAATTAATATCATAGCACTAAATAATTCTGGAAGATAATATTATAATAAGCGTTTTCTAGATAATCAATACAAGATAACAAATAGATAGGATCAAAATAGATGTGCGATGAACCAAAAGAAATAGTGATAGAGATCGAGCATATAAAAGATACGGTATATAATCCTTTTTCACAAGAGAATGACCTTGGAAGTCCAATAATCTATGCGTCATTCTGGAAATAACAATAATAAAAGAATGGCCATTCTGAAATATTATCACAGATAAGCACTATTGTTCTATTAAATTACTAAATTCAAGTATATATATGAAAATTTATTATAAAAATAATATAATACGTAATATTATAAAAGATCAGAAGGATTAAATCAACCAAATTATGATTATATAAACATCATTTGTGATATAGATTGAGAAACCGTACACACTCTCACTTTTGGGATGTCGCATATAACGGAGAGACCAGGGTAATGTTAGAGAATCATTGTACTCAGTGAGAGGCAATATAACTTTGTGTAAAGTACATTATTCCATCCATTTCTATTATTTAATAAGATATGATCTAAATTAATAGCAGACCAGCATGTGTCTAAAAAATCTCCATTTTCAATATCAGAGCGGCTATAATTAATGTATTCGATCGACAGCTTTATAGGATATTGCCAATTGCCAATTTCACAGAATACGCAAGATTCCCCTATGTCCACAACCATCGTTGTATCCTTTCATATTGCCTACATCGATCACTGATAATCATTATTATGTCAAGACTCACCTTCACCTTTTCAAACGATTTTCACTCTCACACTCGCTTACAAATTTTAATACTTTTTGATTATTCTATTCAGTTTTTCTTAGTCTTTAATGGTTAACTCCTTAGTCTTTTTATTTTTGTTTTGCATATCAGCTTTTGTATCTCTACCGTTATTAATCTAAATAGTATGGTTCTTATATGGTCCTCTCTGATTTTTTCGTTCTGATAAGATTTCGGTATTCCTACGTCTTCGCATGAAACCTATCATGATGGACATTCACTTCAGTATCACATTTTACCACATAAGAAAATAAACTAAGCATGTAATAAAATCTTAAGAACATATATAAAAAGACATATTGAAAAAAAGCATATTTTATCCTTTTACTTATAAAGAGTACCTTCTCCAGACCTCATACTATGAGGATCAGGAACATTTATTCGAGAAATTTACTATTAAAATAAGAATGAAAAGCACGATAGTTATCTTCTGGTGCTTCTAGCGGCTATAATGGCTGTGGGAGTATAAATGAAAAATTGGCTAAAACCACAATACAATATATACTTTTTTTAATTCTTTTTTATACTGTAATCTTACATTTTGCGATCCGGGCTGCTTCTTTGGGCTAAGTTTGACAAGAAGGATGCGTTTCCCTAACATTGCTGAATTTCTTTTTTTATTTTATCATCGAAATAAATTACGGCCTAAGTAATAGTAATTACAGTTAAGTTATATATTTCGCTAATAGTATCTAACACTCAATCACTCGCCACACATGTTATCACCAAGTATTTATTTACAGTTAACTCCTTTATATACTTTTCCGTCAGACTTTAATTAAGACCATGCTGATTCTGAAAAAGCGTTAAATACCAGAATTAGGCTTGATTTTGGCTGTTTGTGGAGTTACCGCATTACATCGGTCTTTTCAGCTTTATAAAAATCTTCTAAAACTCAATTTCTAATATTTTGCGAGAGGTCCTTAGGACTCAGTACTAAGATAGTTCAGTTTGACATATAGCGCAATCTTAAGAAAATTTTAAATCTTTTAAAAGATATAAAATCTCAAAAAAGCAAGGAACTGAAATTGGACCTTAAATAAAACGAGGGTTTTAAGTTGAAATATTAAAACTCATATTATAGATTAAAGATTTTGAAATACATATTCTATATGACTAAATATTAGATAAAGTTTCTTATTACTCATTATATTTACCTTAATATATTATATATATAAATAAATTAATATATCATATATATATTAAAATAGAAGATAATATAAATTTAACCAATAATATAAATAAATGAATAATAAATTCAATTTTTTAATTTATAATTATATATTAGGTGAATACTCATATTTTAGATAATTAAATTCTATTAATATAATATAAAATCTCAAACGAACTAACCTAAGATATGTAAATAAATTATATAATTATATAGAAATATAATATTATATTTAAATAGTAAAATGTTAAAAAATAGGTTACGTATGACAGTACTGATTTACAATTATAATTAATATTATATATACTCATAGTAATGAATTTTTAAATATATATACTATATTCAATGTTCTACAGCTAACATTATAAAATGAATAAAAGATATATAAATACTTAAATATTATAAATACTATATTAAATTTAAATAAAATACTATTCTATAATACGAACTATAATTATATATATATATAATATAATATAATTATTATATAATTATAGATAAAACTCTCAATATAATCAATATATAACTATAATAATAAATAAAATAATAATATGAAAAATAAAATAATTAAATATAATTATAATTAATAATAATATATATTATTATGAATAAATATAAAATAAATATAATATATATATTAAATAACAATATTTAATATTTATCAATAAATGGTTGCATTCAATTATTATTAATTTATATACCCAATAGCATAAAATACAAAGGAATATAACAACAATCTATATATAGCTTCATAATATACATAATACATTAGTATTATAATATATAATATATATGTAACCTATAATAATTATAAGATATATATATATTACTAGTTTTCAATTATTTGTATAATAATTTTAATATCATATTTATATCAATATCATATATTACAATTATAATATGTTAATATACTATAGGTATATGTATATTTTTATTAATATTATCTGCTATCTGAAAATATATATATTAATATAGATGTATATATATTAAATATAATAATTTAACATATAATTAATAATTATAATTTAATTATATATATATAAATAATTATATTATAATATAATAATTAATATAATTAATTAATATATAATAAATATTAAATAAATAATAATAATATATTAATAATTATATACAATAATAATTAAATGTAAAAAGAAAAGTAATATATATAATTAAATTATGAAATATAAAATTAAAAAATCTATATATTCATATTAATATTATATACTATATATATTAATATATAAAATAATTATATATTATAATATAATAAATATTATTATAATAATATTAATAAAATAAAAATAATTAATTATAAATATATATTAAAATATTATATAATAATATAATAATATATATATATAAAAATAATATACCATTTTTACTGTGACTTTATACCACTCTAATGTCAGGGGTAATTGCACGCAAGGGTTGGAACCAATCAATGAAATCGAAACTTTATATTATTAAGGAGCGGCTATATACTACCAAAACTATCAGTATACGCCACCAAAACAGTGTTAGCAGATTCAAAAATGTTTTAATTCTTGCCATCACCAGGTAGATAATAACACTCAAATCTGTTACGATACTCAGAGATGGATTTGAAAATCAACATGACAGTACCTCATTACATGTATAATGAGATAGAATAATGCGAGATGACATCAAACCGTAACCTTGCGCCAATCGAAGGCGTTCTCTAATAAATATGAATATAATATATAATATATAATATATAATTAATATATTATATTGATGAAATATATTATATGATATTAATAATAAATTAATTTGGAAATGTAATAGTATTCAATAAAATTGAATATATAATATATTAATAAATAAAAATATATAATATGTATAAATTTAATTAATATAATATAATAATAAATATTTCAAATATTATATCAATAAATTAATAATATAATCAATAATACATATAAATAATAATAATAATTATAATAATAATAGATAAAATAAATAAGTGTTAATAAATAAAATATCTAGGAATATTAATTAAATAATAATAATAATAATCAAAAATCATAATTTAGGACTAACTATTAAACATAGACATAAATTAAACACTACATTATAATATAACAATAACAATTAACAATAACAATAAATATTTAATTACGATATATAATGAATAATTGATACAACCAGATATACATATATTAATTGATATAATAATAATAATATGTATATGACTATATATTTAATAAAATATCCTGTAATATATATAAAAAATAACTTAAGTAAAGAGAAAATCTATTTTTAGACTTGTCAGTAAGCCGAATAATTTTGCTTCAGTTAGTGTTCAACGATTTTTTGACAAAAAGAAAAGGACACGTGACGAGTTTCATAATTTAACAATACTATACTTTTTTATAAAGAAATAAAATCCATAGGGACTAAGGCTTTATCACCCAAAATTGGAACATGTACAATATGCACTTAGCAAAGCAGTTCGAAAGAACGGAGCAATTTCGCTTTTAATTTAAATGAAAATTAGTGATGTGACTCTTACTAATTTCCTTAACAAAAGTAAAATAGATCCAGTGACGTTTAACCATAAGCAATCTCTCTTCTGAATTTTAGTTGATATAATCTACTTATTATAAATATTATTATTATTATTTCATTATTATTATTTATATTATATATAATTATTTATATAATTTATTATATATTTATATATATTAATTTAATTTAAATATTAACTTTTATAATTGTATTTTATTAGGATGTAATTAAACAGTTAAAATTTTATAAATGATATTTTATAATTTAAAAATAATATTTTTCTTTTATATTAATTATATAATTATTATTCTTTAAAATTTATTATTATTATTATTATTAATATTCATACTTAATAAATTATTATATATTAATTTATTCTTATATAATAGTTTATAAATATACCTATTTGTATTTATACCAATTTCAACTATTTATGATTCATTTGTGTTTTATATTTACTTCTAAATTATATCCTTAATTTTTATACTATTATTAAAATAATAATACTATTTACTTATAAATGAAAAATTTAATTACATATATATAGATAAAGTATGTTAGAATTTAGTATCTATTCTGTATATATTATTTGTATTAAAAGATTCCTTTGAGACCGGATATATTATTTCTTATTACTTATATCTTATCAGTATAACTAATAGGATAAATCCTTTACTAGTTTTCAATACTCATTATAAACATGATTCAATATCAATTTTTTCATTTTGTCGATATCCATAGATGGAATCAAAGAAATATATTTATAATATAATTAATAAAGTTAAAATTAATTTAAGTGAAATTAAGATGGATGTGAAGTTAATTTAATATATTAGATAAAATAAATCAAGCTTTGATATAGTAATATATATATATATTTTATATAAATCACTTTATATGAATATAATTGTTTATGTACCCCTTATACAAATGCATATATCGAAGTATCCACAGTATACTTATACTGATTTTTTACAATTATTACGTAACATTTAGCCTATGAGTATCTATATAAAATATTCACATGAGGGGTATATAAAAAGTTTAACTTAAATAATTGTCAATTATAGAATTAAAAATTTGTATATGCAATTATACCATTTATTCAAACCGCTAAAATTTTTGAGCTCCAATGATAATAGATATATGTATTATATTATAATATACCATTATGTATATCCTATATAAGTGTTCGTAAAGGAGAAATTTTAAAATATTAGTTCACTTCCGAAACAAAAAAATAATTAGGTAAATACATAGATATATACCCAATCATTTTCATGTAAAAAGATAAAGTACCTTGAACAAAAACCAGACCAAGGAAAGCAAATGTAGGGAACTGACGGAAATGTACCGAATACATATGAATATCACAGTCATCAGTTTAATGAATATCCTTTTTAATTGTATTATAAGAGAAATATTTAAAACTCAACGCACAGCACATAATAAAATTCCGATGTCCCGGTGACTCTATATTATGCAAATCAACAATATATAACTAACTCCTCAAATCTTATGCTCAGTATACAACATCAGGTAAAGTTGTTAATATGTTAAATTAGTATTTAATATGTTAGTATATATATATATTAGTCTGATAATCAAATTTTATGTACACCTTTGTATTGCCTACATTTATCACAATTAACTACACTAATTTCATATGTTTGATACAATGCATATAATGGTAAACAACGCACCAAACACATAATATATAGAATAAAATACCAATTACTATTAATTATGTTTAGATGGTTATGAGACCGAGTGTTAACGGCTTAGGGTTTAAAATATTGATTTCTTTTTGTAAGTGCCATGAACTCGACTATATACCTTATAATATATTACGGTATAAAATAAGTATAGTGATGGATGAAACTCACTTAAATAATAGTCTTACTAATTTATAATTATTTTACCTTTCATTTATAGAGTAAAAGATTTAATTATTATATCATAATTAACAATAAGGATATACTTATATATGGTGAGATACCCAATACTTTATAGTCTTTAGCTTATATATATATATATATTATATATATAGTGAAATAAAACATCATTGATACAATAGAGTAGGAACAGTAATAATTGCTGAACTAATATCGATATTATTATCTACTAAGACTAATAATTAAAAAAATCGATATTTGTTTATATCATGTATGTCATGATATTACCGATTTTAAAGCGCTTTAGGTATACTGCATATCGAAAGAGACAAGAAAGTAATTATATGTAAGGATTATCTAGGTACTAAAATATATATTATATAATTATATAGTGAATATTATATTAAAGTATATGAAGCAGATGAGATATACTATAAAGGACGTAATATTAGAATACAAGTTTAAGGAGAATAACATCATGAGACTTGAAGGAACATCATTAAATTATGTAACAAAGAGGTAGCAACAAACTATAACAAGTTTAACTACATTAAATTGAGTTATACATATGAGTAAGTATAATATAAACTTCTACCGTATATCTACAGCATAAATAGTATCGAGTACCATTTTATGAATATAACTATATATCATAATATATAATTAAATATGAAGGAAATAATTAATGAAGAAGGATAAAGAAAATTCATAATACACGTAGAGGGATAAAACTTATTGGAAATATCAGTAGAGATAAATACTAATTATAAATAAACCAGTAATTTATTATTGTACTATTAGGATTGTCCAAATGTCAACAAGCACAAATAATATACTTATATTTTCTTATACTATAATAGCCTAATCTATATGCTAGGGATAAGTCATAAATAAATATATCAGCGAATAATTCATATACCATTAACTCAATATATTAGCAATTATATATATGAGTATTAACTGCTAAATATATATAATAATAAGATACATATATTCTATTATTCCTAATACGTAAAAATTTACATACGAGATACTTCATTTATAAAAAAAACATAGTTAATAGATTAATTGAGAATGGCAATAAAAATTACAGATAGCTTGTTACAGTAATTATTGAAAATGTTATTTTTTAAATAAAAAAATATATAATGATGGGAAAAGAATGCATAAATTGTCTTTGTTATCTACCTTTTAACTTATTAATAAAATAATAAATTTTCACAAATAATGTAGCCAATTTTATGTTATTAAATGGATTTATATAAAACTGTGAGCAGCATTATTATTATTAATAATTTAATTAGAAATATTAATTTAATAATAATAATAATTCCAATACAGCAGCAACAAAGGACTTTAAAAAGCATTTGATAGTGAAATATATTCCTTTTTATTTATTTCATCAAATAACTCAATAAAGATCTATTGCAGGCGTGGAATCGAGAAAAAATAAATAAGAATTTTTTTTTTAAGAATTAAAAAGTGGCTTGGATAGATTATAAATGTATATATATGATAAATGTTCTTAGGTTTCTGTGTTAAATTAATAATAAATAGATTAATAAAACAATTAATGAAAAGTTAACTTGTTACATAGACTAATGAAATTTATGGACGAGAAATGAATGTGGATATATAATATATAGGGTAATAATTTCTGTTGTAAAAGTGAGTGTCCAGATCCTTTGATTTAGTATTTGATAATGATTTGTATTGAGCGTATGAGCGTGATATATTAAGATATGTATTATTGTTGCATAGTAAATAATATGAAGTGAGTAAAATGATTTTGATCCAAGATGAAGATAGGGCAAGAGATTACGGTTGTCCTAAATATCAGCAGAATTATATATCTACTATGTTAATGTTGTGGCTAGTAGGGCCATTAGCGGTTATAGAAACTATGATAAATTTTTTGGCATATGATATGCTTTTTTAAAACGAGTGATTGTATTTGGATTGTGGTTTGTGAAATAGCTATTTTTGCGCATTAATGGAATATGGTAAATTCTATATATAATTATCACTCTTATTTGTGAGTTTATCTTTTGAGCTTTATTTTCCCATATGGAAGTGTGAGTTGACTGCGTGTAAATTATATGTGTTGAAGTTGAATGAAAAATATAGTGGTAAGGTATGTTATATATAATAGTATATATATAACGCAATATTGATATAATAGTATGTTTCAGATATATAGTGGTTATGATATGTAAGTGAGTTGTGAGTATATGCTAACTTAAAAGCATGTGAGGAGTTATTCACTAGCTATTATATTTATATATATAAGGTATGTGTTGATGTAGAGCTATAGATATAGAGGTTGGATAAAGTATTATTTGTATATACGAGTAATGTGATAGAGTAAGTATATTTTATATTTAGTATCGTTAATATATAAGTAAAGAGGTTGAGTTATGATTCGTATATATATTATGACTTGTGATGATAGATGGTTTATTAGACTATTTTCAATTTAAGTTATAGGAGTTTCAGCTTGTGAGGAAGATGAGAAACCTAATTCTGGTGTAGAATGTGTTGAGAATATATGATTAGCAAAGGAGGTAGATGGAAGGTTTTGTTCTTTCGAGAGAAAGGAAGAGTGAGGGTCTCCATGTGAAAGGCTTTTAGGTGTGGTTATAGTAGGAGTGGTGATTGTATTATTTGGAAGAGTATATAAGTGAGAACTTTGAGGAAGAGCTGCGACAGGCATGTCGTGTGAAGGTATGAGGCTCGATTCTGTTTGCGAAATGGAAAGTTTAGATAAAACTCGTGGAGATTTAGGTATAGGATGTGCCTCATTGTCCAAAGGAATAGCCTTAGATTCTAATGAAAATGTTAAAGGGGGAGAATAAGTTAAATTTTTAATTAGAGCTGAGAATGAATTAGTGTTATATGGAACTTTGTCGCTAAGTCCTGAGCTTTTCTTTGTGAATGTGATAATCTTTGTTCTTTAGTGTGAACTGGAGGAATAGAAAGAACATGCTTAGATGTAGAGAGAGAGTTTGCCCTTTTGTGTTTGGCAGAGGTAACAAAGATTTAATCTCTGGAGTACTAGAAGAAGGTGTATTAGTGCCATGAGCATGGCTATTTTCCCAATTTAATACATCTATGATACTATCTTTCCTATTTTTATCTACATTTGTGTTGCTAGTTTCGAAGCCTAACATGTCTATGCTAACCTCAGTTTTGTTTACGGTATGTGGGAATGAATCCCTGCAATATTTTTCCTTCCCTAACTTTTGATGCAAATATAAATCATTTTTAATATATTTATTATATAAGATTATTTTTCCCCCAAAAATTGTAAGAAATATCCCCAATAAAACCCTCTGATGAAAACCTAACATTGTCAGTGGTGCTATCATTGCTGAAAAAAATGGGGTTAGCGGTTGAAGACGGGTTCATATTCCACATCCTCAAATGAAAATGGGTAATATGGTTAGCCTTTGGGGTGTGTGAAACCTTTAGGGTGGATTTCGGTTCTCTGAGTGGAAAATTTTGCATGCATTGATTGTGTTTGATCACATTCATAGCTGTGGACAAGTAAAATTGGGTGTTGGAATTTAAAGTTCGATTTGAATTGGATTCATCGTTTCTTCGAAAATACCCATCTTTGTATGAGTGAGAGGAAGTTCGGTGAGTTCCTTTGTATCCTCTGAGTACTGGAGAAGGTTTACGCCAGTTGTCCACCAGAGCCTCTTGCGTGGCGAAATGCGTGAACGGTGATTTGGCGCTCTGTTTGTGATTCCATAGAGAACCGTTGGAAGGAGATGGTTGTTGGAACCGTTGGTTCTGGAGAGTTTCAAAGAATTTTCGGCGCAATTGTGATTTTGCAACATTTTCTTCAACAGCTGGGTGTTGGTTGTGAACATATAGAGGGGCGGAGCTGCCCAAACTTGGAGAGTGTAAGAGTTGCATCACTTAGTGTTTTTGTGGTGAATGTTTAGAGTGCTCTTAGAAATATACACTGCCTTTATACTTTAGCAATGTGTTTAAATATTTAATATTTCCTTAGATATGAAATTAGTTTTATATATATATATATATATATATATAAAATTATTTTATTTTCTGATACTTTTAAAATAATGAACGAAAAAAAGGATGTATATAACCCCGCAATGAAGTGATATATGCTGTTATACCTTGTGTTAACTTTAAGCTGCTCCTTTGATTTATGCCTGGCACTTTGAGGAACTGATAAGTTGCGGGAATCTTCTGCATTCGTCGGTAAGTGTTTGATACTTTAAAACAAACTCTTCAGGCTAAGGCGCCACTTTAAAAACTCTCTTCCTTCAGTGTCGGGAATGAGTAAAACACTGTTAAAGCCTTGTAGATTATATTTCATGCACCTGACTTGATCAGGAATAGGTATACTCCTAGTAAAAGTGCCTAAAAAATAAATAACAAAGATTAGAATTCATTAAAAGGTAAATAGTACAAGAAAAATAAATAAATACAAAAATAAATTAAATGCAGATAAAAAAAAAAAACATAAAGTACATCAAATATGAATAGTAATTGTTTTAATCATTGCATAATAATACTTCTAATGACTTTTATAATAACATGAAAAAAAAAATTCAAAATTTTGAAAGCTTATTAAGTTACAAATACTGGGATGCGAAACAAATTTAAATGTTAGATTTAAGATTTAGCTATATGACCTGTGGATGTCTTGAGCCAACATTTAGCAAAAAAAATAAATTGTTATAAAATACCAAAAAAATTAAAAACTAAACAAACTAAAAATTGATAGCTTCTAGGGAAAAAAATATGGTGTATGGTCAGATTCAGAACTATAACCTTATCACCTGCATATATCCTAAGTCATCACATATAATTATTTTCCATTCATTCATATCTCACAATTTATACCAGCAAATCATCTTACACACATCATTTTTTTAATATTGACAGTACCCTTTTAATCACCCACTAAAAAAATGTCTTGTATTATTGCATCAATATTCTTGAAGTACATTTACCACTAAATATTGAAAAAAACATCTTCAAACAAATATGAAATAAAATGTATACTGGGGGTGCAGTCTTTGAAAAATGACTTAAAAAAAAATAATCCCCAGGTAAAACTTAAGTATACAAAATTTTTATCATAACTAAAATGCTAAAAAAATTTAAAGTTTAAATCTTCCTTAAAATATATGAAGATTTTAAAGATTACCAATCTGTATTAGCTTTAACCAAAATCTAGAAATTTTAACAAAAAAAATTTTAACAACCAGAATTCCTATTACAGTTTAACAAATGAAGGAAATAAAGAAATAACTTATATATAAATTAAATTTACACAAAAAAAAAAAGAATTGAAACGGTACAAATTTTCCAAACTTCAAAAACTATGATTCCTTTTTAAATATTATCTTAATCATTTTGAACAATTCAAATACCTAAATGTTAACACTAAGCCTTAACTTCCAAAAATAGTAAAGACTTTTATAAGTAAACTCCACAAGTGCTGAAAGATATAAAAAAATTTACACCAGGAAATTTATGAAAATTTGAAATATATATATATATATATATATATATATATATATATATATTAAAAATATATAAATATATAAAAATAAATATATATATATATAATATATATATATATATATATATATATATATATATATATATATATATATATATATATATATATATAAGGTATATATATATATATATTAGTATATATATATATATATATATAATATATATATATATTATATTTTAGGGATGTACCGATAGTATCGGTATCGGCAGTATCGGCCATTTCTTTGGGCATCGGTATCGGTATTGGTTAATATAGCCGAAACTTCTTACTTTTTTGGGTGAAAAATTATGAGAACTTTTTTAGATTAATATAATCTGTTTCGATATAGATAGCTAGTACCAAGTTTGTTTTTTTTTTCCTCGACTTCTTTTTTTAACTTGATTTTTAGCATTTGACAACTTGAGTTTTAGCATAACATTTTACCTATTTGGATAACTATTATTATAATTTATACATATTTAGCTTCACTTTTTTAGTTGTCATAGTATTTTTTTTCTTTTTTTCAACGCATTTCGGTAAGTGTGTATGAGTGCGCGAGTGTTTTTAAACTTTCTGGATTATTAATATTTTAGATATTCTGTAAATGGGGTTTTAGCGTTTTAAAATTTCAGGTTTAAGATTTAGGCTTTAGCTATGATAAATTTTCCATCATTTTTCCTTTGGTTTTTTGTCTGTTTTTTCCTGTCTTTATATATATATATATTATTATTATATATATATATATATATATATATATAATAATTATATTATATATATATATTATATATTATATATATATATATATATATTATATATTTCGTATATTATATATATATATATATATATATTATATATATATATTAATAATTGTGTGCCAAAATCAGTGGCTTGCACTCTAACTCTGCATTGTGGAATACCAACTCTCAAACTCTTACCCAATTTTTTGCTCTTGTCTGAGACCCATATAATAATATATCCAACTATAACTTATTTTATAATTTCCGTTGAAGGGTGAATAGTGCTTGTAACTAAACATCTATAACACGTTTTCGAGAATCTAGAATCTCTAACTTCATGTTTGTGGCTTTACATCTTTCTTCTCTCTAAATAATTGTGCTTCTGGCTATCTCTGTTCTCCTAAGAACGATTTTCATACTTTTTTTGATTACTTACTATTCTCACGAGAACTGTATATCTTCTATCCCCAAATCCTGAGGTCCTATATTTAGGGGATTTCAATGTACACAACACTGAATGGATGGACTCCTCTCATACTTATTTAGTTGGGGAGGAAGCCGAATCATTCAGTATTCTCAACGATCTGGAGCAATAATTAAAGACCTACACATCGGATCGTCAACTATTCTTTAACACACTTGACTATGTTTCCACTAGTCCTCTCTCTATAAATACACCACCTCATCATATCGGTAATCTACGACACAACTTATATCTCTTAATTTTAATACTTTCTCTCCAACAGTTCCATCCTGCCCTATGCGGTTTTTCTGGCACTTTGATCGTGCCGATTGGGGGGAATTGCGTTGCTTCTACGTTAACTATAATTGGAGTGGCTGCTTTGACTCTGAAGACGCTTCAGCTTCTGCCGATAAAGTGGGAGCTGTAATGTCTGATGGGTGAGAGGTCATTCTTCTTCAACTAATTATTTTCTCTCAGAATCATGGTTCGATCGTGCTTGCTCTCTGGCCAATCAGGCTAGAAACAGTGTGTATTGGGTGTGGAAAAATTCTCGTTCTCCTATCACTCTTGCTAATTTTCACTCAGCTAGAAATCGTTGCAGGGGTACTCTTCTACGAGCAAAGCCAACTTTCATTAAACGAAAGTCCGCTTACCTCCTTGGCTTTCCTACTGACAAATATTTCAGGCCTCTTACCAAAAACATCTCTAACAACTTCTGTAAATTATCTTTTCCTCCTCTTATTCGCCCTGATGGTTTTGTTGCTAAGGCCATCTTCTTTGCTCCTATTTCCCTCTAACTCAACGCCTGGACGATTTCTGTCATTCCTCTTCTACTTTTCTTCCTCTCAGGTAGGTGTCTATGCTTTTACTGTGATTACATTTGATCGGGTGCATGGGCTCCTGAATCTATGAACGTTAGGAATCGGGTGGCCCGGATGGTATTCCTCCCGAGTTTTGAGGGGAGTGTGCTTCCATGCTGACCCGCCCTCATTCAACTATATACTCTATGCTCAATACTAGACTTTCGCTCAGTTGTTTGGAAGCACCATATGGTCCAACTATTCCTGAGAAAAGGAAGCCGCTTGATTTTCTAATATCGCCTATAGTCTCCGTTGTTTCTATCTAGATCTTTAAAGCTTCTAACTCTCACTTTTAGACCATCTGGAATCTCATTCATTTTCGATTGCCAGTACGGCTTTCGGCGCTGAGTCTACTGGCGATATTTAACAGATATATGTTTTCCGCCTTAGGAACGTACGAGGGAACTTGCGTGGCAGGTTCCTTAGTTTAGCTTCTTCAAATGCTCCATCGGCTGTTGTTGAGGGGCGACTTCTTCTTTTTTCTGTACAGTGGTGTTCCTCAGGGTTCTGTTATTTCTCCTACTTTATTCCTGCTTTTCATAATGATGCATCTCACTGCATCTAACTCTATCCACTCATATGGATGACTCGACCTCATTCTCAACTCATTTCAATTCTGCTCCCTCTTTAACTACTAGAATTGCCTCTCGTCTTAATTTTTCCTGATTTATTCTCGCTGATCTGGATAGAATTTCAGGGGGGGTGTTCACCTTGTGAAATTTATTCTTCAAATACCAACTTTCAAATCTCCCTCTCTAAGACGCCTAACTTTCCTAACTCTTTCTACGGTTCTCTCGTCTCTCCTGTTGACAATATAAACATCCTTAGATTTAACATAAACAAAAAAAATGTCTTGGAAACCTCACATCACAACTGTTGCTAGGGTGGCCGCAAGGAAACTGGGAATCTGTTAAAACTGCGAGACTTTTTTTCCTCTTCTCAGTTACCAGCTACACACAAGGGTCTCATCCGCCTTTTATGGAGATACTGCTCTCATATCTTGGGGGCTCTGGTTTCATCTGGCTTTTGGATAGGGTAGAGTCAAAGGCTAAAAGGCTTATTAGCTGTCCTGTACTTTCTAGTTCACTTGACCCTCTATCTTTTCGGCGCTATGTTGGGGCTTTATTTCTTTTCTATAAGTACAGTAGCGGCAAGTGCTCGATGGAACTTTCCACTCGCGTACCACCACTTTTACGACGCCCTCGTAGCACAAAGGGTGCTGTGTCGACACACGAGTTTTGTGTTGGATATTAGTATCCAACTAGTTGTGCGGTGCTTCCCCTTCTTTTGCCACTCAGTTCTGTGGATTTTTTCCATCTTCCTGTGTTTCCTACTCAATTTAATCTCCCTCACTTTAAAGCCTGCCCTGTGCTCATCTGCGTAATTTGCAGTGAAATATAAAAAAAAAATAAAAGGTTTCTAATAAGGATTCATTGAGGCAAACCTGAGACCCATCAAGAATGGTTCCGACGGTGAACTTTATAATGCTTTTAAAAATAGATAACCGAGGAGCTTTGCTGCGCTGACAAAAAAAGATTCCACAGAAGTGGAAGCGCCTTATCAGCAATCCCTGGCAACAGCTGATAGTGACGATGGGGCTTTCAGCAAACCTACTGAAGATGAAGAAGTTTGGATATGTTAGACTTTGGTAAGTTCATGGCCGAAATTGAATTGACATCTCATTCACCTTCAAAGGAGTCACACCAAGGAACCTATTCGAAAAAACTGAGAGACAGTCATCGAGGAGGAAAGATAATTAAATTTGCAATCTGTGGAAGAGGAAATGAGGCTCAACGAAAACATGGAGATGCTGCCTTTAGAAGAGAATCCTTTATGTGGTGGCATAAAAATGGGCCAAGGTTTCATTATTATCATGCTTGCAAGCAATAAATTATCAGCACCTCCTTCATCAGTCGGGAGCGAGCGTATTTTTAGTGTAGGTTGGAATGTAAACACCCAAAAAATGCCAGATACTAGTACAAGCTTAATGTTTTTGCATCACATTTGAGAATTTTGAATTTGAAGTATTGAATGATATCTAACTTTATAAGAGTATATTATTATTATGTCATGTTGAGTATAGCGTTTTTTTTATTTTGGTCTTTTAGAGATAATTGAGGTCTCTTTATTATTTTTATTCTTATATTGTAGCTAGTTAAAAATCTTCTTGTAAATTTGTAATCATGTTAAACATAAAAGCTAGTAGCTAATTTTGTTAATACTTACTGGAAAGTGAAAATGGAATTTTTTTTTGAATAAACACAACTAAAAAGTTATTAATATTATATGTGCATTTATTTATTCCTTAAGATCTATTTTTATATAAATATACTTGGGCACAACAAATATGAAATAAATGACTAAGTATTGGTTTTGCCATGGAATGCAATCCTGAGTTGCCTGGCAGTACACAAATGTCTAAATCTTAATTACTGTGTATTTTTATATTAATTAAAGTTATAGGTATTGGCACTAAAATACAGTATCGTTATCGGCTCTTTTCTGATATGTACATCCTAATATATATATATATATATATATATATATATATTATATTATATATATATCTATAATTATAATATATATATATATATATATATATATATTATACTATTATATATATATATATATATATAATATTATATATTACATTATATTCCTGCATGGATGCAAGGTGGTGTTGGTAGGCGATAAATGCCTAAAAAATATCACTCCATGCACTGAAAGAACAATATGGTAGAAGGTAGTTCAGCCCCTTGCCACCAGAGGAAGAAAATTTTGACATTTATTCATATATATATATATATATTTATATTATTATATATATATTATATATTATATATATATTATATATATATATATATATATATTAATATATTATATATAATATATCTATAATATATATATAATAATATATATATAATGGAATCAAGTATGTATGACGATGAAGCGTGTGTAAGAATAATGGTGTCATGGTATTGGTTTAGGATTAATAGGGAGTAAAGGGTTGTGTTTTATGTCTCCTTGGTTATTAATTTGTATATGGAATGGGGTTTATGAAAGATTTGAGGTGGGGATGGCAGGAAATGGTGTTAGATGGTGGAGAATGGAACAAGAATGAGGGTGCCCTCTCTATTATATGCGGATGATTTTGGTTCTGTGTGCGAAATCTGAAGAGAGTTTGAGAGGATGATTAGAGGATTTTGGCAGGGTGTGTGAAAGGAGGGGCTTTGAAAGTAAACGTGGATAGAGTAAGGGTTATGGTTGTGAGTGAGGACCTCTCAGTGTGAGTTATGTTAGATGGTGAGACACGAACAAGTGTCTGAAGTTTAAATATTTAGGGTAATAAGGATAAGATGAGAAGGGACCGGACGATGCAGAGTGTAGTATGGGGGAAAGTTGTGAATGGCAGGAAGGTGGCTGGGTGCAATAGAAAGTTGTGAATGCAAAGGGACTAAGTTTGGTGTGCTAGGGTCTTACAATGAGGGTATGTTTGTTTTCTGTGTTATTGTA
>JABUQX010029588.1:30000-32500 GCA_015478945.1 Trachelipus rathkii
CCACTGCACTCCGCCCTCGTGAATACAAGGGTGCCCTTGTTCTCTCATTAATATTGGTGATTTTATATTGGAGACTCAAGGTATCACTCGTTGTGGTACTCTTCTTTCCCAGCCACATCTGTCTTTGTGGAACTCCTTGCCTCTTTTTATTTACCCAGTACAGACAAATCTTCCCTTATTTAAATCCCGCGTCCTGCGCCCACCTGAGGGAATTGGCTTAGGCAAGAGACAGGGTGGGTTTATTTTCCATTTATTTTAATGTTTTCTCTTATGTAATTTTTTTTTTTTCTTTATTATTTATTTATTTGGTACTCGTTATAAAAAGTGAAATAGCAGTGAGCCGAGTTAGTCATGTAATCTAATATTTATATATATATATTATATATAATATATATATATATATATATATTCTATATATATATATAGTATATATATATATATTTATCTATATATATAATATATAATATATTGAATTTGGAAGTTGATAACAAAGCGTTTATGGAGGGTTATAATTTCCGAGGGATTGGAGGAGAGCAATATTAGTACCCTTATATAAGGGGTAAAGGGGGGTAAAGGTTAACTGCAAGTATTATAGGGTAATTCGTTTATTGAGTGTTGCTATAGGGAAGATATATGCTGTATTTTGCTCAAAAGAGTGCTCGAGTGCCTGAAGACTGATTTAGGGAAGAACAAGGTGCGTTTAGAAGTGGTAAGAGGATGTGTGGATAAATTGTACATTGAACAAATGATTGGGATAATGAGGGAGGAGAAGAATAAATTGTATTAGGATTTATGGATTTGCAACAGGCGTATAATAGTATTAATAGGGAAGCTCTATGGCAGGTGTTAGTGATATGGTGTTGGTGGTAAGCTACTGAATGGAATCAAAAGTATGTATGACGATAGTGAAGCTTGTGTAAAAGAAAATAGAGTCGAAAGTGATTGATTTAATACTAATAGAGGAGTGAGACAGGGATGTGCTATGTCTCCTTGGCGATCCAATCTGTATATGGATGAGGTTATGAAAGAATTAGAGGTAGGGGTGACAAGGAGAGTGTTAGAATGATGAAGAATGGAAGAGTGGAGGGTTCCCCTAACCTTTTTTTATACTGAGGATGATTTGGTTTTATATGGCGAATCTGAAAAGAGTTTGAGAGGACTGGTAGAGAGATTTGGCAGGGTGTGTAAAAGGAAGGGTTTGAAAGTAATGTTATGAGTATGGTTGTGAGTGAGGACAGTCCTCGGTGTGAAGTTATGTTAGATGGTGAGCAGCTGGAAAAAGTGTCAAGAGTTTAAATATTTAGGAGGATATATGTTGAATGAAAAGGGAACGGATGATGCAGTGTGTATCAGGAAAGTTGTGAATTGTAGGAAGTTGGGTGGTGCAATTAATTCCTTGGTGGATGAAAAAGAACTAAGTCTTGATGTACTGGGGATTTGCATGAGGGTATGTTGTTACTGTGTTAACGCTTAGTGCTGAAACTATAGTTTGGAATAAGAGGTATAGATCTAGGTACAAAGTGTTGAGATGCCCAATCTTAGGGGCGTGTTAGGTCTGAAAAGAATTGAAAAAATGAGGAATGAACGCATTTAAGAGTTGTGTGGAGTGAAAAAAGGAGTAAATGAGAGTACATTGAGATGGTGTGCTCATATGGAAAGGATAGATGAGAGTTGGTTGGTTAAGCGGATATATAGTGGTGAGTGTGTTGGGAATCGACCGGCAGGGAGGCGGAAGAAAAGTGCATTGAGTCAGTAAAGGAATGCCTGAAGGAGAGGAATGGAAGTTTTGGTAGAGGCAAGAAGAAAGGTGCAAAATAGGAATGACTGGCGGGGTTTTACGAGGGGCTATGGTTGAGGGCTTTGCCCAAGGTAAGATCCCCACATTGACGAGATACCATAGTAAGGGTCCGTCGCAGTCTCTTGAAACCTCTTGGGTGGATTTTTCTGACTTCTACGGTCTCACTTAAGGTCATATTATTCTAATTTTCTGTTCCGGTGTATGCTACACACCTCACCCCCAATCTGGGAAGAGGATTAAGATCATATATAAAAAAATATATATATATATATATATATATATATATATATATATATATATATATATATATATATATATATATATATATATATATATATATATATATATATATATATATATATATATATATAATATATATATTATAGAATTAGCAAAGTGGGTGAGAATTACATCAGTCCTAAACCCAATTTGTCGTGAACTTAAAAGGATACTAGTGAAAGGATGCAACCAGTAGTTACAGATAAAACTTGGTGTATTTGTACAATTTTGGACCCTCGTTTTAAACTAACAGGTAATATATATATACTACTATATATATTATTATATATATTATATATATATATATATATATATATATATATATATATATTATATATATAACTATATTAATATATATATTATATATATATTATATATCTATATATATATAAGATATTATAATAATATATATATATTTTCTTT
>JABUQX010029588.1:37500-56114 GCA_015478945.1 Trachelipus rathkii
TAAAGAAACGCTGCGTGACACAAAACCAGAAATAAAAATTCATTTAGATTTATTTATTGTAAGATTATTTGATTGTCATTTAACAACCTAAAAATCACAACCCAAACAACGAGTTTTAGTGCTACATTTTTGTACATACTCAATACCTATTGAAATCTTCACTTACAATCCTTCTCAAATCTCTTACAGATTCGCCACACCCAGAAGCTCAAATATCTTAGCATTAATATAGGTAGGGCACACTCGACTCATCTTACTATTCTCTACAATTCTAACATAACATTCCTGCCATATCTCACACCTTCAGAATTTCTTTCTATTAACCATTACATTATAGCAAATTGAATATTATATATTTAATTATCATTATATGTTGAATATATATATTATATATATTATATATATAATATATAATATATATATATATTATATCTATTATATTAATATATATATATATATATTATATATATTATTAATACTTATAATATATATATATATTTATTATAATCAACTTATATATTAAATATATATATTATTTATTATATATGTATATATATAATATATGTGATTATAATATATATATATATAATATATAGCTTAATATATTCGGGATGTACAATTAGTTGGTATTACGGTATGGCATTATCGGCAATTTCTTTGAGGTTATACGGTATTGGTTTAATATAATGGCCGATATATTTATATTCTTTTTGGGTTGAATAAATTATGCAGAAACTTTAAGATTAATAATAAAATATTTACGATACTTCTTTTTTATATACTTTATTGATTTTATAGTAATTTTCTAAATCTTTAGGGTTTAAGCGTGTAAACATTTACTATTTGGTTTAGTACATTTATTATAATTATATTAACAGATTTAGCTTCCATAAATTATATTTAGTGATTAGAATTTCATATAGATTATTATTTTTAGTTAATGCATTATAATTATAGATACTCATAGTTAATATTCGTGAGTGAGAGAGACTGATACTCTATAAACTAATCTCTATGGTATTATTTTATATTATATTTGTATATTTTGTTTTATTATTTGTGTTAGTGTCATGTAAAAAAGTGATTTTTATATTTTAATAAATAATAAGTTTAATTACACATTTTGTGCTATTTTATGTGACGTGCGCCTAACTAGAATTATATTTTACTCTATAATCTAATGTTTGATATTCTCATTTGTTTCTATATAGCTAACTGTTTATAGTTTTCGTTTTTTTTTTTTTTTTTTTGTTTATATTAATCAATATCGTATGTACTTGTTTCGAGATATACATTGATTGTGTCTGGTACATTAGCTGAATAATAAGAATAGATAGTGTTTCTATTGATTGAAATTTTAATTAACCATCAATCTTAATATTGTAGAGTAGCACATACTCTCTTATTACTAGCTAAAAGCTCGTGAATTTTTTGACACTCTTTTCTATAATTAGTATATTTTTGTGTGTGCACTCTCTTTCTGCGATCTTCTTACGTATGGCTTTAGGTGTTCTTATGCATATTTAAAATATTTATCGTTACATTTGGTATTTAAATATTATTCCACTATTTATTAAAGTTTTTATAATTTTCACAGATACTTCAAATGGCGTTGAAAGTAAATTGTTGCCTATATGTGGTGATTCAGACTCCTAACACACTCCAAAATCGCTATACTTAAAAATAACCCGTCTCAAGATTATACGTGTAGTTTCTGCGGATTCGCGATGATGTTAATATCTAGTGGCTTAAAAAATCTTTTCTTCACTATTTAAATACTATAATAATATAATACATTATATATGTGACATTCACTTGCATACAATTAGATTATTATCTTCAACTAATAATAATCATAATACAAAAGTAACAGTATTTTTCATGACTCTTTAATTTTGATTACATAATAATATTTGCTAAAATCTCACGAAACTGTTTATTATTCATATTTTTTATAATAACTGAGTGTGAATGTGTTGTTAATTTTAGTGAGTGTGATATATACTAAATAATGTAAAATCTTGTGTGATATGATGGTCTTCCTTATTATTAACATCATAGTGAAATTATAAGCAAGTAGTGTTTATAAGAAAGGGTCAATGATATCTATAGTTTTTATATTTCTATAATATTCATACGTCTGTGCCAGTCTATAGTCAGTTCTTATATAGGATATCCCTGATTATTTTCTCCGGGTGTGCAAAAGCTCTGGCTACGCGGAAAGGGAGTGGTCTAGAAGTAGAAAGGGGTATTGTCTCAAAGTGTGTGATATGTCGCCTTCGTGATCGTCTAGTAGCGGAGTTCGCTCAAGTTCACCAGTTGGGCAGTTCACTTCATCGACTTTTTCCTTGCACTACATAAGAGTGAATTCAACGTACTCGAGTTATTCACGTATGTCGGTCTCCGTGTGTGAGTTACTTAGTACTATCCTCTGACCTGGCTCTGTCTTGCATGGTAGGAGTATGTGCGTTGGCTTTTCCCTGCAAGGCTCTCTAGTATAGTGGATGGCGTTGAGTTAATGCATGTGCGAGGGATAACAAGAAATATTTTCGGTCGATCTATGCTTTCCATCTCGCGTACCTCATATATTATTGAGACTTGTGTGCCGATCATAGAACCTTAGAGATTGGTATTTTAGAAACAATGCTCTTTTATTTATATTTTAATGAGTGTATGACCTATATCTGGCTAAGGAACGAAGGAACTTCCGCGTTATCTATAGAATCACTACCAATATAATCACAGTGAGAGCTGTTCTAGGACGTTGTAAATACTACTAAAAGTTAATAATGAGAAGATTAAGAGATTGACTAACATATCATAAAAGGAATACCGTGTTTGGAGCGTGTATATTTTATTCGCATGAAGACAAGATGCACATTATGTGGTTAGTCTGTTGCACACTATAATGTAATATTATGTCAAAACGATCTTTGTGAGATCAGGAGAGCAAGTCGTGTGCTCTGAATAAGCTGATGTGAGTGAGTGCTATGTTGGATTTTAATAAGATATTTGTTATTTTTGGATATTATTATTGTCCATTCTCTAAATTCTTTTCCAACGATATTGAGACTAATAATAGGATATATATGATGTATGAGTTGGATAATATTCTATGCTCACTCACTGATATTTGTTCTAATCATTAATTATTATTATTATTATTTATTATTCATTATCTATTATTATTATTATTTTCATAAGATTAAGTTGTGGGCTTGGGCGCATGACGCGGTAAGCTTCTACGGATAGTGTATAGTGGAGTTTATTATGTCGTATTTCAATGATAAATGAATTTTTTAAAAAAGAGATGTAGAAATTCTTGTGAATTGTTAGCAAATATATTTGGCTGCTAAACAGATAAAATATATATTACACAATGTGTATATATTGTTGAAACTTGTATTCTACTCTCTCATCAAATACTGGATAAAGATGAATCTAGTACACATAATTGTTAGGACAATAAACAGCATTATATACTGTTCCGTGTAAATAATATTGTTATAAGTAGATAATAATTATATATAGATATGCCTATAAATAGTGGGTAATGTTGAATGTAAGAAGTGATGCTAATAAGCTGGTTTATGATACACAGATGCCGTGTATTTGATGTGCTAAATAGCCATTAATGAGGTCTATTAATAGTATGGTGTATTTGAAAGTTATAATTAATATATATATATAAGATGTAGGAAATAAGGAACTATTAAGTTGCATAGCAGGAGTGGGTGGAAATAAATAAATAGAGGTAATATGTACAGTTTATTTGAGGAGGATGTTAGGGGATTCACCCTAATATTATATATCATATACCAGGGAATAGAAACTTCTCATGGTACTGGACCTTAGCGAAAGGTGTTTATAATTACCTAAGACTGAGATGGGACCGATTTCATCAGAGATTAAATTTGTGTAAGAGAATAGGTGCTTTCACACGCGTGATTATTAGATGTAGCAAATGGATGAGGAGAGTGTGGGAGGGCACACCCTTTTTGTGCGTATTGCTACGTGTGTTAGTATGTTCTGTGTAATGGATGGTTTACACTCGAGCTCGACATAGTGATTCGTTGTAGTTGGTCTCTAGTCTTGTATGATGTACGCGAACGTCTATTGAGCTTTCTCTGTCTTCTGTGTGGCGAAGTTGTGAGTCTCGAGGTTTTGGTACTAATTGTGACAAACATAGCATTCCTCTTTCTCAAAGCATGTGATGAATCTATATAGAGAGATAAGGTAGTATACGGAGGATTGGAGGGAACGACAGTACTAATTATGCTCTCATAAATGCCTTTTAAGGTGTTAGGTGGTTGTAAGTAGTGATTACACGTACATTCTCTTTGTTATAGTAGGCTCATAGATATACGATATTTGCTTGAGTTTTCTATTAAAGATGACATCCTTTACAAGTCTGTTTCTTTTTTAGCACTTCCAAAATTTAAGAGTGTGTGGATAGGCATGGAAGTCTAGTGGCTCTTTTGTCCAACAACTTTATAGATCTGACAGATAGGTCATTGGTGCACTGTCTATTGTTCGACACAAGTATTCGCAGGGTGATGTTCATGTATGTGTCCTCTCTATATTCTACTGGAGTGTTAACGTTGCACTTGCTCGCATGCTGGTGTCAATAACTCAGTCGATTTTGGTTTCATAAATTGTTGCGCGAAAATCATTCGATACTTGTCTGATCGTAGTTTCGCTTGCATAGGCAACAGTTTATCAACGCGTGAAGCGCGCAGGGGAGCGCACATAGTGTGAAATACAGTGGAATATGTGAGAGTCCGTAATTATAAGTTGTTGTAATCGGAGGAAATAGTGTGAGTTTGTGTAATAGCGTGAGAGGAAAAGGTGTGCTACATAGTGTATAGTTGACCAATGGTGTGAGTATATAATGTGTTGATCGTGGGAGGTAGATAAGTATAGTGGTGACCTCCTGATGCATCCAATTCTTTGAACTCGTCAGAATATCACTATGAGAGAGGGTCCGTAACGTAGTGTTGGTATCTGTGAGAACCTAGGTAGAATTTTTTTAAAAAGCTATTTGCTCTTTTTTATGTTCGGCTTAGTGAGTATCTGATAAATGTAGTGGTGTTTTGGAGGTAGAGGGGAGAGTAGAGCCTTTTTCATTTTTTTTATTCATATATATACGTCATGCTTCTTCTCTGACAAACTTAATTGAATACTAGAATATGCTGAAATATATAATGTTGCTTTTTTCTATGTTTTATTAGACTCGCAGTTTTGATAATTTAGCCACTTGCCTATGTGGAGATTCTTTACAGAAGAAACTTTTGCCTCCAAGTCCCCGTGGTCCTGCATTTTCTTCCGTAGAGTTCGTGAGCCGTATGCTACTCTTTTAGTTATTTTTTCCTTGATTTTGATATATATTATTAAATGTGTTTATTTGTTAACTATTTATTTTATTAATATAAGTGAAATTTTAATTGTATTTTATTATATATATTTAATTGATATAATTTGCATATACTTATTATTAAAGAGACAAATTTTCTTTGCAGTAATTTAGTTGATAATTCTGTAAAGATCTAATATCTTACAATTATTAGAAGATTCTCGATTAGAATATAAAATTACAGAGATATATAGTACTATTTTTGGGTTCTCTCAGGGACGTCACATGAATTTTTTGACTATTAGCTATATATGTGAAGTCAAATTTGTGCTACTAGTTGTTGATAAAGATTGTTACTATTGCCGGTTACATAGGACCTAGAGTTGTCTGGCAAACGCAATGAACTCTAAACGGGTATTTTGTGCATCACTTAGTTGTCTTTAATGATTTGGTCCATCTTTGCATAATATTCACAGATATTCATTTTTTTCTATATATTTCAAATTTATTACATATTTTATAAATATCTCATTTTATGTCATATAACCTGTATGTGTTAAATTTTTTAGTGTGACTCGCTCTCTCTTGTCATTGCATCTACACTTTCTCTCGTTCTCTTCTCTCTCCTCTCTCTCTCTTCATTTTGTGTCTGTAATACTCTTCTTCTCTCCTTTCCCTTTCCTCTCTCATCTCTCATTTTCATCTCTGTTTCCTCTCTTTCCTCTCTCTCTCTATGTAAATCTCCATCTTAGTTATCTCATTATACTATCAATTTTTCATGTCATATTTTTGGTGTGCCAGTTCAAAAAAAGTATAATAAGGATAAATATTTTCTAAAATAATTAAAAAATTAAATTAAATAATAACAAATATAAGTAAATATACAATAATAATCATAAATATACAGAATTATTATATAATTTCATCATCATGCTACTACCTCCTTTCCCTACTCATAATAATTTGGGGAAATTATCCTCAACCCTATATATGAGTAATTTTCTCAACACTAAGGAGATTTAGCTAATCCGATCACTCACTATGTGTATCTATTATTGTATCATAAATTATAGTTGGGGTTCATTACCCTATTGCTCAAGGTCACAACCATACCAAATCATAAAAATACCTATTATTTTAATAAACTCAGTACGTTTACTATTATATATTATGTTTCATCATTTTATATTATATATCGCTCCTACAAAAACTTTATAATTTCACCTTACTCTTAAGAGTAGCTATTCCTTTAATATATAGACTTGATCTAAGCTTTTTATTCTTTGTGAGTCTCTACCAATAGTATGGATATATATATATACCGATATTTGCCTTATATTATGTATTAAAATAATATCTATATATATAATCTCTTAACAAGCTACTGATTACATCTACTATTACCTTTCATATGGAAATACCATCTTTTCAATGTATATTACTATATCTGATTATTCTACTTAATTAACAATATAGCTTTTGTTTAATTGTGCAACTTTTTTTAAAAAAAAAAAATTAGTTTTCTTTATTTTGCTTCACATATTTATTGCAAAGGGGCAACTCTACTTGCCAAAATTTGGGAGGAGTTATTTTTTATGAGAGCGTGTTCGTGAATGGCGAGGCTTTTGTGGAAATCCTCAAAATAGACATCAAAATATATATTTTGCGTGTATTTTCTTTTAAGTTTGCTATGACAACAGTGTTTTGAAAGTATTATAAAAACATATATATACTGTTTCTGAGGCACAAATTGAAATATCCCTTGCATCTCCAATGATTCCTTCATGAAAAATTAATGTTTTTTCGCAAGTAGAATATAATGATCTTAATACTGTAACAAATTCCGTCTCAGCTTCTCACTCTCTGTTCCTTTATATCATTAACATTGACATTATTTTCTAATAATTTCCATCAATCTAATACATCAAAACCTTCCTACACGATAAGTGTAACAAACCTACCTATTGGAATTATTTTTTACTTTCCATTAGTCCTCCACTGACTTTTTTATTGTTTCTTTTTATCTCAATAGTACGGAGCCGAACGTCTTCTATTGCGGCCTCCTGCTTTCTTGTCCCCATATATTTTTCTCCGCCACTCTGTAAAACCGCGTCCTCTGAATTATATATATAAATTTATTTAAATACAAAATACTTATAATAGACTATTACTGTATATATATATACTAGTTATATATATATATTCCCATTATTTCATTTATATTTCTATAAATATTATATTTTAAAAATATTTAACATCTATCAGACTTATATATCATGTTATACGTTGCTCATCTATAACATATTCACACCATAGACTCCCTCACTATATCTACATTATATATATCATTTATATAACTTTATTACATTTACTTTTACATTAACTAATATATATCTATCTATTGTGTATATACTATTCCAGCTGGGATGTACCGCACTAAACACAGAAAAAGGCCGATACCCTCGTGAATACGATACCCCGACTACACTCTCTTCACCACTTTCTATTTTTTTAAGGTGCCGATACCGATACCGGGGGATATTCTCCTTGCATAGACCTCTTAGCCACCTTAAATCTATAATACTAACTTTTACCATCAAATACACACCAGTACATATCGATAGAAATATTTTGTGTACATGCTAGGCAACTCAAAACAACTATGTCATTTCCCTGTAATAACCAAATACTTAAGAATTCATTTTTTACTTTTTCATAACTTGGTTGTGCCGTCAAGTATATTTATTACCCTTGTTAATTAAAATAGTATCCTTTAAAGGAATCAATTTAAATGCAAAATATATCATTCATTTAAATTCTTATAATCAATTTTTTAACTCGCTTTAGTGTTTATTTACCATCTAAAGGTAAAAGATAATTCTTGTATCCTCTTTTCACCCATGTAATCGTGTCTGAACCAAATTTACGACTACTACTAGCTTTTATGTCACTTTTAAACAATTGAATTACTAGCATTCAATTTCGTTTTTATAATTCCATTACAAAAAAATATACCTTTTATAAAACTAGCTTAATTCAAAGACTTTACTAAGATAATTATATAAAATTACTTATGAAAGAAGAGACTTCATTTAATTCATGAGTAAAGGAATAGAAAAGATAATAAATAAAAGAAATAAACTATCATTCACTTTTTTTTTTTTTACTTTTTTTTTTATTTACTAACTAAATAATCAATATAAATCAAATACATGACATACTCAATAATACATACCTTCCTATTCATATAGATTAAAGAATTTCAGTGTATATTCCAATTCAATGGAATTAACTCTAATTCCTTCAAAAAATTCACACAAAATAATTTGTGATATTTCTTCAAAACAGTTAAGTCTCTTCTATATATAGTAATTGGCGAGAGACTGTTTTCCTTTTTGGTGGTTTGTTTACTCCATTCCTACCATACTACAAGATAACTTATATAAGTATCTTATAGCCTCTCTCTCGGTCATCTGTCGACTGGATCGATAGGCTGGTGTGCTGATCATCATTAGTGTCAATATGGCGTACGCTGGCAAGCACTTGTGAATACTATATTATTCCATTTGAGAAATAGATCTTATAACCGCTGTAGAGGCTCTCCGACTTTTCCCTCATAGTCTCCAGGATCGCTGAAAAGGATTCTCTTCTGTATCGAGCACCTTCACGCACGCATCTCAATGATTATATTCGTGTCAGAGCCGCAACAAATATCATCACTCTTTCTTTTCATCTGCACTTGTCAAATTGTTGAATGCATCTTTGCTCTTTGATGACTGTGTTATTAGATCTCTCGTTATAGTTTCTTTTGGTATCTAGGATGACGATAAGCCTGAGGTTCCCTTTTGTGGTATTCCTTTGAAGGTGAATGAGTATGAAATGTCTTGATTTTGTTCACTATTTTCGGGAGCAACTTATATCAAGTCTAAACATATCCAAAATTCCTCCTCTTCCACGACTTCTACCTCACCGGGGGGTTGCTAATCTTTATTGGTTATCTGAAAATTTATCATTTTCCTACCCTATTACGGTGTAACACTTAATCAGTGCTCTTGGATGTGTGCCTTTTGGTGCCTCGTTTTCGGAAGGTGTGTGGAGTAATGCAGAGATCAGGTTTAGGGCGGCTCAGGGTGTCCTACTTTATGCTTGAATCTTTTTTCTTTTTTTTGTCAAGCGGCAAGCTTCCTCGGTCTGTGTTGATCTTTTTGACTGTTGGGTTTAACTAATGCATCTCTCTAGAAGTGGCTCACCATCGTTATCGGAGACTCGCACCTTTTGTTGTGGGGTTTCAGCGCTTCTAAGCTTACAGAGGAATTCCTTATTAGATACCCTTTTATTTATTTTATTTGACAGTGTTGGTCAAATCACCGAGTTTGTTTAGACCCCAGCATGTCGGCTTTTTACGGGAATTCAGGAACACTCTACTTCGCCGGCGGTATATACCGGACCCGCTCACGATAGTGTAGAGGGGCGAGCAACCTATTCAGTAGTGGGGCAGATATATGAGTGAATAACACAGATCTCAAGAATTCAATCCATAAACGCACAATTCGACCGCAGGAAAATTCATGGACCACAGAGGTCAGCTGCTTTTCTAGGAGTGAGGGCTGGGAAACTTAAATTAAGCTAGGTAACACAGATGATGGAACCAAGAGATTTCCATCGAACAGAGGTGGCAAGCAAAGAACGAAAGCAGCGAGCAACGCGAACTATGCATGTTAGACCTGGAGTTTTTACTAATGATCATAATTACAAAAATCAACTATATCGGGCGCGTATCATGCTTGATAACAGCCCCACTACGTGCTAGCTTCTTGCTAGTAGAGGTCGACGTAAGGTTGTGTCGGTAAACGCCAGACGTTGAGATAACTCAGTTTCCCTTCGACGGACACTCTATAGACGGCTTACACACGTACCGTATAGAACACAATTGTGGGATTAAATGTACCACATCTCACGCTCCGCAACTAATATTATGAGGGTCAAGTGAACCCTACGAAATGTTTATACAGGACAGTCTTGCTATAAGTCTTTACATTTGGTTTCGAAAAGACCAACTATCTGATATACCGCGCATTACCTCAAAGGAAAAATAAACGCCAAAATTGCAAGTTACAAGAGCTCCTCCTCTTCCCCCCCAGATATGAGAGCAGTACTTATCTGGACGTACAAGGAAGGATGGGTTTAGAGTTCCTAGGCGTGTTGTTATTTCTGGTTATTAGGTGGACATACACTGAGAAGAAGAAAAAGTCTCGCAGTCTAAACAGAACTCCCAGTTTCTTTGAACGGCGAAACTAGCCAAACCACTTGTGCATTTTTGTATTGTCGTGTGGTATTTGCTTTATACCATTTGCATTTTTTTTGCTTTTTTACTTAATGTTTGGTATATGTGCCAGGATGTTTACTGATTGTCAACTTTATAGGAGAAGCCGCAGAAGAATTCGTCGGATAGAGTAGGAAAATTTAGGTGTCTTAGTGAGGTAGGGAAGTTTTTGTTAGAAATTGGGTTTTTTAAAGAATTAAATTTCACAAAGCTTGAGACGACCCAACCTTCTTTTTTATAGGTTCTTTCTAGATAGAGGAATATTGAGTCCCCGGTCAAGTGATTGGTATTTAAGCTTGACTGTTAATTGGGCTCCATTTCTACGAATGTAAAGAGGGAGCAGTAATATATATCTTTGATACTTATGAATTGAAGAATGAAAGGTAAGTCATCGACATATGCGGGGATAGGGGATAGAGTTAGGTGTTGCAGGTTGAGAAGATCATATTGCGGCTATATTGATTTGATGAAAAGTCAGGAATAGCTGTTAGAGGTAGGGAGATTAAAACAATGTAAACCGTGGGTGGACTTAAAAACATACGCACATATTGCGACAGAATATATCAACTGCCTTACAGAAGTCGCCCCACATCAACAGCAGCCGACATTCGGAGCCGATTTAGAAGTAAAGGCTACAGACTCATAAGTAAAGCAAAGTGACGACACGCAGCAAATATAGAGACAACAGACAGCCATTAGGGCATGTCCCGGGTGAGCTGTCCGGGAGAACTCAGGACCCGTGCCATACAATTTTCACCCAACTCCTCTGTCAAATTTCTTTGGATATGTCAAGTGCTACTTGTTCATACACCAGTCTGTTCGTGCAGTTGGCTACAAGTGTATAGGTGCGTTCCCGAAAATAAACCATAAACTCTGTTAAATAGGAAAGTATAGTCGCCAGTAGATCTCCTTTGTGAGTTCTTTCGTCTTGTGTGATTCCACGACACTCACCGTTTACTGGTAATCTCCCACTATTTTTTGCGCAAAGCAAAGGGAAGAGCACATCTCTAGATTTGATTACCCTATTCGAAGTGAGATTGAGAAGGGGTTTCAAAGATCTTGAAACGAAAAAATGTATGAGCTATATTGCGGACAATAGTTATGCACTAGGAACTCCTCAGCAGCAGCATCCTTTTTTCGCTGCAGGCGCACTAGATTAGTGACACTAATTGCGCGCTTCAAAAATAACATCAACTTTAACAAACTATAAAAAGACTAACTACCCCTTTTTTGTTAACCAAATGCGCGTGCTTCCAACACTGAGGGAAAGTGCTAGTATCTCACTCCAGTCTCATTGAGCCACTCCGAGAATATACAGTTAACGTTCGAGGGGTGGGCGAGTCAAGCTCACGGAAAATATATGCAACTTCTCAAACTCACCGGGCAAACTCCGGGGCGAGTCTAGGTGCCGCAAGCCATCCGACAGCGCTCGGGCCCACCGCGCATTCCAACGTTCATGATTTCAGGAGCTCCTTCATGCGCCTGGCATACCCTATCAAATGAAATGAAGGTAAAGCATACGGACACGAGACCTACTGAGATGGAGCTGAAGGAGGAGGAGAGGAAATGACCTTTAGCACTTCGGTCAAGGGATTGTTCAAATGGAAGATATTGAGGAGGAAAATAGGCGAGGGCCCACATAGAGATGATCTTTTGGTGTCTCCTTTTTTCAGTTTGGTTAGTATATATACTTTCTATGAATCATTCAGAGCGCATAAGTAGAGGGAGGCCCTACAGGAGTCGAATTTACAGAAAGTTGTTTGAGATGTTTTTTGGCAAGAAGGCCAGAGAGATTTGTCAGTATGGCAGAACCAAGGGAGGTCAGCGCAACTTTCGTTTAATGACAGTTTCTCTCCCGCTTTGTGCTCAGATCGTTCACGAGAGAGAGATCCTCCCTCTTGGTCACTGCAAACGATTTCTAGCTGACTGAAAATTAGTAATGACGTGATAGGGAGAACGAGCAAGATCCTCTTTTTCCACGCCGATATAGTATATAATAACCGATATCACTGTCTCTAGCCTGAATGGCCAGGGAAACAAGCACTATCGAACCATGGATTTTTGAGGAAGAAGAAGTGTAACTTGAATGCCTCTCACCGCGTAATGTGAATGAAACCTGATCATCCGTTGGAGCGCCGCATTTTAGCAATTACATGTATCGCCAGCATTAATTCTCTCTTTATCGTCACATTCTTTGACATGCGTCTTTCAGAGTCAAAGGCAGTCACTTCACGTCCAACTCTTATAGTTTAGCGTAGAAAAGGACAACCGCAATGCCCCAACTACGGTCCCCGCTACCTCTCCCGATCAAGTAGGCTCAGAAAAAATCTCCGGTCCTAAATCCTCATTTCACTAGGGTGGAATGGAGATGCGTCTGGTATGTGGACGCAATAGTGGTCATACTAATTGCGAAAATTAAGAGTGCATATAAGGTTGTGATCACACAGATTTACTCTATTACGGTCAGTCTTGAAGGTTTGGTCGTATTCATAAATATAGAGAGAAAGTGGGGTCCATGCTTGGTCGACACCCACATTGGGGTGAGGGCTCACGCTTGTGTTCAAACCCTGAGACTATGTCCGTTTGTGTGGTGGAACATCAGGAATGTGGTGTTAGGTTCTTTAATTTAGCTTACTCCAGATCGTTGAGCTAAGATACTCGTGTGAGATAAGTGTATTTGCGGCCCTGCTCTTCAAATCTCCACCTTCCCTAATCCTTTATAGTGAGAGAGGTGTAGGGGTCTATAGCCCAACAATTCAGGGACTGTTGTGCTAGCCATTGAACATCCCTAAATAGAGGACCTCAGTAATTGGATGAAGATATGACAGTTTTCGTGAGAAGTAGTACGATAATCAAAAACGGCATGAAAAATTGTTCTGTTAGGAGAACAGTAGCAGAAAGCATAAGATTTATTGTAGTAGAAGGAAAAGAAAGATTTTTAAGCCACAGAACATCGCAAGTTAAGAGATTCGAGATTCTCGAGACGTGTTATCAGGAGTGTTTATATTTACACCGACCTTAGGCCACAGTACTCACCCTTCAGACGGAATTTAAATAAGTTTTTAGTTGGATATATTAAACCGAGTTTTGAGGATGAATTTTAGTCATCGGGTCTCAGACAGAAGCATAATAGAATTAGTAGAGTTTAGAGTAGGCCTCTGGTTTAGAATAGTATTCTCCTAGTGGATCGCACTGGTGAGTTGCCCTCAGATCGGTGCAGAGTCAACCAATCTGATGCTTGGGTAAAAGTCAAAAAGAAAGCCCGCCCTGGCAATCTGCTATCTCCATCCGCTCTATCTTACACACCATACCATACTCTGCTAAATAACAACATAATAAATGAAATATAAAAAAAAAAAAAAAAAATCCGTCAAATTACAATAAAAAAAAAACCATAAAAAAGAAGATATTAACAATAAATATAATACGATTTAGTGTGAGAAATTCTGATTCCTATTTCACCTCGTCTGTGAGATATAATAATTTTTATTTCCGCTCCCTAAAACACTAAATTATCCTTTCTTGTTCTTACTTACTACTCACTAGCCAAACCTTAAAATTAATTTATTTTCTTTAATAACAAGTATATTCAGTCGTATACTCAAGATCCCTCATTGTGTACAAGTGCAATCCAGCCTATAAAGGAAATATCTTGAATAATCCCAAAATGCTTTTAAAACGTACACATAAACACTCTCACATCGGAACATGATACAAACCCTCTATTGTCTCTATCTTCATATAGTGCTCTTCTATCGCAAATATCACGACGTGGGCAAAAGAATCACATAAATAATAAAAACACTCTTTAAGAGTGCGATCAACATAAAAAACTTTCCTTCTCTCTCCTCAAAATCATTTTCATTGTCTTCACAGTCTTCATATCCAAGCCTACAGAGTAAATATTAGAGTGAGAAATACGTGGTTATTTAGTTTTCGTTATGGATATTAATCAGGGCCTGGGGATGTTTACCCAATCATATATATAGACTCCGGTAAAATCTTCTGATGTCTTAAGGTTCTTTACCTCCAGAAACCAAAAAGTACTTTGCATAGTGACCTTATTGTCTATAATATTTCATATAGGATATCGGTGAGGGATAGACCTTATAAAATATACTGTATAGAATGTCTTATTATTAAAGAAGGGATTATCTCGACGAGAAGAATGCGAAATACTTAAGAATACTTAGTCTACATAGCTAATACTATATCGTGCACATGATAGATTTATTCATAAGGTGGAATTCATGTAGAGATCCAAGATACACGATTTCTCATAATTTTTACTCTCTTTCAAACCCGGCACAGAAGCCACAGCTCACTCGCAATAAAAGTAGAGAGATCATGTTGCGGCCTAAGTATCCGGCCTCTCTAATATATATCTTTTCACACGATGCTCTAAGGATACTTGATTATCCTCTGAACTAGAGTCAATGAATATGGCGTATTAATAATTACTACGCACCTGTGATAAATCTTCATCCCACCTATTTGACTTATTTATGGACGCACTCGTCGTGATCCTGATATATCGGTAATCCTAATATATATATATAAAGTATATGATAAAGGTATAATTATAGATTAAATTGTGTGTCAGATTGTGTGCTCTATACGTTCGACAGTCTCCATGGAGGCTGGTATGTTAATACGGAGTCTATTCAGTACATTGTTGATATTGTTTAGCTCATAGTTTTAGATAGGTTTTATCACTTCCACGGCACTATAATTCTCATGGCCATTATGTCGGTATTAATAATAACCGCTTTCTCAAGTAACTTATTTGTAGATAATGGCAATAAATATGATGGTTGAAATGGCATTGGTCATATACGTTAAATAATTATTGTTTATTATCCAGTGGCACAAATCTTCAATTTTTTAGTGGTAGTAGTTACACATCAACCTATATTAGTCGTAATATATTATCCTTGATGATATCGAACAAGGTAACTGGATGCAAATCCTCGCGCACCTATTATCGAATGGCCTTGATAGTATGTTATCTTTAATGTGGGGAAGTAGAGGATAATTGGATCTTACATGCTTTGAACATTGTAACAGGTGGTGGTGATATCATTGCAGATTACTGTTATCTTAGGATGCCATATCCAATTTTAATAGCAGGGAAACTGTAATTATTATTGTATTTCACGTATTATGAGGCGATATTCCAGTGAGTTTTTTATTGGCACTTCAGTCAAATATAGAAATGGCGGTAACAATATTATGTAGCAAACTCCCTATGTATGAAAATAACTCTTGCTACAACGATATAATCATTACTCATGGTATAGTGATTTTATACATCACATGACTAAATGTGATTTTAGTGGTCATTAAATGGTAGATTTTTGCAATATGCTCTTTTTTACGCATTTTTAATTTGATCAGGATTTTGCAATATCACTATTATATGATTAATTCAAGGATCTATTTATATTATTGGATCCATCATATCATCTTTATGTGATTGTATTTTTTTGAAGGATGTAGTCAAATTATTGATCCTAAATCGTGCCCACCCGTGTGTTTTTTTGTGAGGTATTTGCTTCAATGTCGATTTTCAATAATACGTGTTCGGGTTTGAGGTATTCATATGATACTTCATACAAGAAAATAAATTTGCCCTTTTCTCTATTTGGTGATCATCTATAAATAAAGAATCACTCTGCTACCAAAATATAAAAAAAAATAATACATAATGACAATAAAAAAAAAGTTTAGTACATATAGGATAAATTTTAGTGCTATATATTTACTCTTTATTCATTAATATAGATATGGTACAGTATGGTGCCCAAAAAGAGTTTAGATAGATAGTCTCTCTCTCTCTTGCAACACAAAGACGTGGACAAGTCTTTTTTCGTGTGGATAACTCTTTTCCAATCTCACGCGATTTTGTGTCTCCATGTATACAACCAATTTTTGTAATGATAAGTACGTCGCCAATGTGTGAGCGAGCGAGTCTGCAGTCTTGGGCGGAGAATTGTCCTAGTTGTCTCTTAGATGTTAATTTTGCAATGTCACGTAACAATAATGCATAGCGTATACTCACAAAGATAATTCGAAAACAAGAGGAAACAGATCAAACAGTGGTCACACCAAAGTTGATTCACTCGCTCAAGTGATTTTGTGTCGCCACACATTCTTAACTCGCATAGTGTTCTGCTCACAATATATCATATCCCCAATTATCCTTCTTGTCTTTTTTTGATGCTTTTCCCTTGACCACACGGTCATTAAAAGCATTTGAAAGGCTGTGAAGATGTGATGATAGCTTCCAACCTCGTGGCGCATATTTTACCTAGACTAGTCGATCTCCAAGAAAGTAGATATTTAAGGTATATGCTTTCAGGCTGTTCGTCAGATGTTTCCTATGGCGATTTCGGCGACTATTTGACTCTGCCACAATATTTTTCTTTTCAAGTAATATAGCCTTAGCTATAGTCTGTCATTATTTCTTATATTCTAGATGCGTGTGACGAGTAGTCTACTCGAGATATATCTGCATCTACTCTGCAAGTGTACGATGCTTGTGCAAATTATAATGTGGCTTGATGGTCGTTATAAATAATACTAACATTATTCTCATAAGAGGAAATAAAGAATTTCCTATAATGACCTTTGCACAGCCCATCAATAATGCAGAACTTTCTTTCTTCATGTACTATAACAAGCAGTTGCTTCAAGATTATAAAATGTATGGAGATGCAGTAAGACTATTATGCAGTTGTCTTCCCCCAGATTGGGCTCACTGGGATAAACATGTTTACTCATACCGAATCCCTGCTCACCGATATTGATGCAGCCTCCTATCATAGCAATTTATCGTTTGTTCGACTCTTTCTCGCACTGGAGGTAGCTGCGAATACCAAGCGTTTTTGTGGCGCATGTCTTAACTGCTTCTTGTGTAGTGTGTCTTCCTTCGAAAGCTCTCTCATTGCATGGTTTCGTATAAGTAATTCAGGTTTTCTAATGCACGTGTTTTTTTAAATAGTGCGTTTTGTGACTCTATTGTTTCCTCGAGTTATTGATTCTGAACTGTGAAGCTTAGAGTAATATTCAGAGTGACTATATATGTACCAGCTATCTGCCCTCGTGTGTCAACCTCTTCTCTAATTCTCAACGTATTGTCTGGTGATAGTGGAACCTGCATCTATATTACTTGCAGAATTTGTTTTTCGCACAGGTGTATACTATACTGATTATCTCAATAAGATACTAGTATGTCTAAAATTAAAGCAAACATATCATATATATAGGAAGTGTTTTTAATCGTGACAATAATTGAGCTGTGATGAAAGGTCTTGAACCTGTTCTCTCTCTATATAATAGCGGTATAAAACTATTTTATCTAAAATCGTCTAGATGCTTAGTTCAAAACGTTTTCACTAATAATAAAGGATGTCATCTACAAATATAATGCATTCATTATCCATGGTATATATGCGCCAGAGCAAATCTCATCCCATGTTGGAAAGTGGCTGGTGTTATCGTTATCATCACTATCACTATTATATATAATATATATATATAATATATATATTATATTATATATATTTATTATATAATTGTTATGCTCATGGCTTAAGGTTGGCTAGTTAGTTTATCTTATTACCTTTAACACACTAGACTAACCTAACCTGACACTAACCTTAAACCTAACCTAACTCAAAAAATCTCGAAACTATGAACTCAATGGACCTCGGAAACTTCTACAACACTCGGTAGTTTACAGTACAGAATTACATATATATTATATATAATATATCTATATATATATATATATATATATATATATATATACTATATATTATATATATATATATATAGTATATATATATATATCTATATTATATATGTATAATATTTTATATATATTTATATATATATATATATATATTATATATATAATATCTATATTTATATATA
>JABUQX010029589.1:0-10000 GCA_015478945.1 Trachelipus rathkii
AGCACTACGAGGGTCGACACCTCCCATAATATCCTGGATTGTGTTTATTCCTGTTCTGGCCGCTTTTTTAGCAATGTATTTACCTCCTGATTTAAACAGGGGAATAGCTCTACGAAATAACGAAGCAAAAAATCCTCCTAAACCATATCCCCTCTGCATTCTTGAACCCCTGAAGACTCTTTCTCTTTCCATTATTATTATTATTTACCGGAGCTTCTTTCTTATGTGTACTTTACACACTGCTGTCCCATTTGTGAATGGGTATGGTTTGCCTTCGACGTCTCTTATATAAACGCGAACTGAACTCAGTTGGGTCTTACTCATAGGTAAGTAGTGAACATTAGGAAAGCTTATAACTTTACGACCTTTTGGAAAATGAACTACTCTTAACAAAGAGGCTTTAGTATTCCCTACATACTGATGGTCTACAATATCTGTATAAACATAGGCCATACCAGGATCTTGAAACATCTTAGAAGGCATGCATACAAAATGTAATGAACTCTTGGTGTCATTTTTTGAGACATACTCTTCCATCGTTGGTATATAACGCATTAGATCCTTTAGATATGGTTTGACATTATTTCCCGATATTTTGTATACATGTGAGTAACAACAATTACGAAACCAGACTGAAGGGCGGAACATAAATAAACTTATATCTTTCAGGTTCACATGCTCATGAGATTTTAAAGTGATTAACACGTTATCTTCGTTAGCGGATTTATTAACAAGAAACACTAAATCTTTACATATTTGACTTTCTTCAAATTTTTTGTTTAAGTCTATGAACACATCAGTAACCGATTTATAGAGACCGTGCTCTAATAAATAATTTTCAACGAAATATTCATTGGTGCCTCGTTTGATGGTTGCAATATTAGGTTTACTTTTTAATACATTTTTAACATTATCAACATTTCTAAATATCGTAAAAGCCACATATGAAACAGGCATATTCTCTATATCGGCGTCGAGAATTATTTCACTTAATCCTGCTTCATACATTTCTCGATCAAAAGTTATAGTGTTCAATAATTGGGTTGTATAGTCTGATATTTTATTTTCAGGATATAGATCCATAGAAGCCGATGAAGGCAGCGTTAAATAGAAATGATCTTCACTCTCCATGTTCACAAAGTAAACTGATCAATGTTTCTTAATTTCACTAGCATTTATATAACTATTAAACTTCGCTGGGTAACCTACCCATTTGACAAGATACTGTTTATTTTTTCCTTTTCCTTTAGATCCTAATATTTTTTCTATTTTATATTCATTACTCTTAGGATCAAATCTTATTTTCTGTATTTCTTGTTTATAGAACCCTCCTTTTATTTGTTCCCCATCTAAATCTTCAAGATAGTATAATTTTAACCCGTCTCTCGGGAATTCTCTGATTGTATCTACTTTAAAAACTTCTCTTGACCATCCTGCTTCATACCCTTTTCTGAAATTTTCATCTGACCTAGACACTCTCACATAATCTCCTACTTTAACACCTGTGTTATCTTTAATTTTCCGTACAGGATGACTAGGAACTGAGGGTTTTGTCTTCACCATCTCTAGAGGGGTCTTCTTAATTGTTCTATGATAAGACCTATTATAAGAATAAACCAAGTCTTGCAGTATATCTATATATTTAAATGTATGCATTTTCGTGAAATACCTATGCATTCTTTCTTTTATAGTTCTTTGTACTCTTTCCACTATTGCAGCTTTATTAACTGAGTACGTATTGTAGTACCCAATATCATACTCTGTAACTATTTCTTGAAACTCTTTACCTAAAAATTCTGAACCTTTATCTGTCCACATCATTTGAGGGTATCTGTTATCCTCATTTATAATTTCTCTCACAGCTTCAGCAACAGTTTTTGACTTTTTATCTTTTAAAGCCTTTAACCATAAATACCTGGAATATACATCTATTACAAAAAGAATGTATTGATACCCTTCATTGTAAACTTTATATTTCACCATTTCAGTTAAATCAAGTTGCCATACATTATCTAAGTGAGGGGCTATGGTTTTTCGTGTAGGAAATTTTTTTCGTATAGGTTTTATGTTAGAGTAAAAGCATCCTCCCTTGTTAAAATAATTTTCAGTCTTTTTTATTAATGTGAGGAAACTTTGAAGCGAACCTTGAAAAACCTCCATAAACTGTAAGGCTGTTTCATGTCATAGTAATATTTATCGACCGCCTACTTTGACGCAAATCTTGAAAAGCCTCCATAACTGTAAGGCTGTTTCATGTCATAGTAATATTTATCGACTGTATCCTTAACCTCCATCATGCTCAATGACAAATAAAAACAAAAAAAACATTATATATATATATATAATATATATTAAATAAAAGAGGAAAAGGAAACAAATATTTTTAAAAAAGCAATTTTTAATCATTAAAATTATATGTACAACATCTTACACAAATTAGTTTCATAAAAAAGTAGTTCAAATATGCTTACAACATATGCATATTTTAAAATATAATAATACATATTTACAATATAATACAATCACATGAAATTTAATTAAAAGCAATATTCACAAAATATTTAATAAGCTTGAGCTTGGGCCATAGGACTTAGCAGATACTGTGTATTTATAATATACTGACGGAGACTGTTGATTCCATCTGTTGTGACATAGGTATAAATATCTCTTGCTGATATTTTCAAGTCTTGATCTTTGTATGCAGGTGTCTTCATTTCTTTTTCCCAATGAAAAGTAAATTTTTCAATATCTATAACATCCATAACATCGGCTAATTGAGCGTCAAACGTATAGTTTTCGTTGTACACAGTGTATAACAAGTTGTGAGCTGTATTGATAAGATCATCTAATTTGGAGACTTCGGCTTCACGTTTTGATATTTCTTCACGCATCTTGATAAATGATGTAATATTTTCTCTTCCTACGATTATGAACCCATAGCTTGATGGTCTGAATATACCCTCAGGGTTGTTTCTCCACCAACTGCGTAACTCAATGGCTTCAATATTGTTGTGCAAAGAGAATACAAGAGTCAATCTTTTCGTATCGGTTTCTTCACCTCCGGTAATAGCAACTCCCCATGAATTTGTTACGCTAGATGAAATATACTTTTCGTTCACCCATGTATTTACTTCGTCAAATACGCGGGATAAATCTTCGCACGATAGGAATAGAGGCCGATTATTTGTATGAGGTGGAGAGGAACATGTATAGTAACGCTCCCCTGTAGATTTACGGCGAAAAAATAAGTTCACTATATCTTTGGGGTGAGATATTTTCCACGACACAATATCGTTTACGAACTTGGTGCTTACTAGAGAAACCATGTTGACAGTGCAAAGTCGAGCGTACAACTGAAGAACGCTTTCAGCCTCAGCGATGAGAACTCTGTAACCCTAACAAAGGGGAGATCTTCAACCAGCCAATCAGAGAAATGTTTTCTAATTTAACCCTTATGATAAGCCTAACAGTTACCCTAATGGATAAGCCTAACCAATAAATGAACACCTGCACTTTAGGGTTACTTTCATGTTTATACAAAGGCTTTCATGAATGCTATTCGTAATTTAGGCCTAACAGTAAGCCTAATGGATAAGCCTAACCATTATTGAACAGCTGCACTTTAGGGTTACTTTCATGTTTATACAAAGGCTTTCAGGAATGCTATTCGTAATTTTAAACCTAATGATAACCCTAACTAATAAGCCTAATAGTTAATGAACACCTGTTTTATAGCATCTCAGGTTACATTTTTAACCATTCTCTACCCAAGCCTGCCTTTTTTCTTAATTTTTTCGCTGCAGGATAAGGATTCTTTCGTGGTCGTTTTTTCATTAGGCCTAAAGGAGAGGGGTATGACGTCATTACAGCTGAAGAGCTCGAAGCCATAGCTCTAGGCGTAGAGTACACGTTTTCCACATCTGCTAAACGTTCCAAATTTAATATCAAACTCTTAGGAAAATTAATTGTTCTTAATTTTTGCTTTATTATAGGCCATCCTGTGATAGGTTTCCTTCGCCAATTACGTACAAGATCAGAAACTAGGTCTACGATATTTGATCCTATAATGGGATCTCCATTTATTACAATCTGACCATCGGAATCCCAATTAATTTGACCTTTCAAAGTGTTATATAAAGCTATTCCTTTATTTTTTACACTGGTTGGAAGACTGCTTTCTAAAATAGATTTAAAATCTTTAATAGTTTCAACTTCTTCTTCTTCAGTTTCATTTACAGATCTTGAGGCATTATAGTTGGTATATTTTTCTTTCAAATCTATTAACTTTTGTAATATCTCCTGATACTTTATTCTTTTATCGTGAATGTCCATATGTGAATTTAAAATTTGGGTAAGCTCGTTTTCGATACTAGACATTTGTTCCAATTTAGGTTCATATAACGTAGTAGGTGAAGTCTGTTGTTGTGTTGTTGTTGCTGCTGCATAGTAATACTGTTATTATTTATTTTTTCGTAATTCTTGAAAAAAGGCATAAACCACTACTTTCTTCATTGATTATTATTATTATTATTATTATTAGTTTTGACCAGTTAGTAATTTAGTTAAAAAGGGTGTTACAATGGAAAATAATAGAGGGAGGAAGGCTCCTCCTGTCTGTATCAGTTTCTTTTTCTTAAAAAAGTTCTTCTTTTTAATTTTACGCGTAAGTTTTCTAAGGATGTTGCTATGTCGACGTAACTTTTGTTTCTGAGGCTCTTTTATTGGAACATTTCCTTTTATAAGGTTAAGACAAATTTCACATACGAGTCGGGTAAATGATGTACATTTTAGATGTTTACGTTTTTCAGCTTTACTTAGTTTCTTGTAGTTTTTTATAACTGGTAAATATTTTTCAATTAGCTTGCTCATTGTTATTCAGGGATGTAGACAATTTCAGTTTCGTTAGGTAAGATGTTTGTGCGTAGCAGTACCCTGTACGTGTTCTTAGGATGAAGATCACACAGTAAATAACCATGGGGGATGGAAGTAACTTCTTTATATACCTTTAGAAACTCTTTTCTTTGCATAGGAAACATTTGAGTTGCTAATACATTGATCTGACTCACGTCTCTTCTTTGGCCGAACAAAATTAGGTATTGTGTATTTAAAGATACATCTCTCATATACTTATTCTGATGAAAGATATTTTGTGTTATAAAAAACACTGTAACATTTAAATGATGAGAGTAGACTGTGAAAGTTTCAGCTATATCCTCGTTCAGTTTATGCATCAAATCGTCAAGGATAATAATTTTATGACCCTGTATATTTTCCAAAGACTTTACATCGTATATACCTTCATGAAATTGAATCACATCTTTATATTCGTTAAAAATAGATTGATAGATGCTGTAACACCAGATTATTTTCACGGGGAGTTGTTCGAATAGAACAGGGTGTTTTAGGAACTTTAGCAAAGCGTAGGTCTTACCCGATCCCGTTGGACCACATACGAGAGATGTACAGGGGGATCTAAACACGAATTTTTCTAAGGTGTTCATCATACCAATGCTTATTCAAAACTGTTAACAACAATATTTATTTGAACTTTATATATATAAAGCATAAAGATACAAAATGGCGGGAAGGGTTAATGTTTCATGTTTAGGTTTGAAAATTTCTGAAAGAGGGCGGAGTTTTAGGTATTTCGTAATGTTTGGGGGGGGGCGAGGGTGGAAACGGCATATATAACTTATGCCTGGGTGTTAGCTGGTAGTTCTATTCAGTCTGTCGTGGAGTCTGCATCTTAGCGATAGTTACTCTAGGTGTGTTTTCCGTTGTATAATAATAATAATAATAATAATAATAATAATAATAATAATAATAATAATAATAATAATAATAATAATAATAATAATAATAAAATAAAATAATAATAATAATAATAATAATATTTTATTACATTTCTTGTTTTCGTGATTACCTTTAAGAATCTCCAAGAATGTCCAGTTGAATATATTCAATGCCGAAAAATGCACAACCTCATGAAATTGTTTGCAGTAAGTCTTGTTATTATTTTTATTTTTATTTTAAAAAATATTTATTTTTATTTATTCTGAAAACTTTTTAACAATTTGTTTTTCTTAAAAATTTGTTTTTCTTAAAAATTTGTTTTTCTTAAAAATTTGTTTTTCTAAAAAATTTGTTTTTCTTAAATATTTGTTTTTCTTAAAAATTTGTTTTTCTTAAAAATTTGTTTTTCTTAAAAATTTGTTTTTCTTAAAATTTGTTTTTCTTAAAAAATTTATTTCTATTGTAAGTGTTTTATTTATTTTGAAAACATGGAACTTATATATTTTATTTATAATTTATTATTACAGTTTCGCCCATTCTGCTATATCTCCGGAGCTAGTGGGTTTAACAGAGGCGGAGGAGGGGGTGGAGGGTTCAACAGCAACAACAACAGCAACAAAAACAACAACAACAACTCCAACAACAACAACGATCCTTCATCTGATAATAATGGTGAACCCAGAGAAGCTGAACCACCCCGTGAAGATCGTAAAATTGTACAAGCTAAACGTGGTCTTCAAAATCGTGATGCTAAGAAAAGAGTTACATGGGTCAACGATGCCGGTGCAGGAACCAGCGGAGTGAACGATCACAGAGATACACCTATGGATGTTGATCCTTATGATGGCCCAGATGATGGGGTAAGTGTAATTTGCAAAATTCTTTTAAATACATACTGTTTGAATTACTAATTAAAGTAAATGCTATAGATAATCTTGTAACTGTAATTATTTAAAACAATAAGAAAATGATAGAATCAGTTAAGTTAGGTTAAGATAGGTCTTATGTTATTACTAGTATATTTATGATTGATTCTCTTTACAGAATAATAACAAAAGAAAACGTGATGATGATGATGATGATGACGATGACGATGATGAAGATTTTACAGCTGAATTATTAGAAATTACAACGACTGCAGTCTCTAGAAATTCAGGAGTCATTGACACTCATCGGTACAGAATCAGGGTCAATGAAGAAAATGTGTTCAACCGAGGTCTCGATATTGAGGATGCTTTCAGAAGGGTCATTCGGGCTATTGTTGAACATCTAAAAAAGGAGGTGAACTATGGAGAATACAAAGCAAGATTTTGGTTTACTTTCAATGATGGTGCTCGCAACGAATTCCACGTCAACCTTGCTCATAAAGATGTAAAAGATAATGATGATTTGGTATCAACCCTGTGCACCCGACTGGAGAGGGCCTTTCAGTCTGGAGATAAAGCTACGTTCAGCGATTTCATCGTCGAAGTCCAGGTATTACATAACCCTGAAGGGAGTGGTCCTCTATTCCCTGATCAAGTTAATTTTATCCACCCTGATCTTATCAAACGTCATTTATGCGCAAGTAGGTATGATAGGAGGATTGATGCAGTTGGTTGTGGCTTTAAAGCTATAGCTGCATGTGTAAAAGTTGTTACCGAAAAAAAAGATAAATAATGTTGACCCTGATACTATAGTAAAATTGGCTGGGAAAATAGCCGATCAGTGCGGTTTAAATTATGCTGAACCTTTGACTGTTGATAAATTTGCTATAATAGAACGGGTCTTAAATTGTAGGATATTTGTCTACAGAAACGATAAAGATGAAAAGTTGCATGTGGTTTATAAACCAAGAGAAAATGATAGAGATAAAGATTTGTATATAATTGGATGGGATGCTGTCAATACTCATTATTATTACCCTCTTCCCAACGATAAAATCAAATTAACAATAGGTAATGTGAATCCTAAGAACATAAAGGGTGAAATTTTTTGTAGACAATGTTACAGTTTTGTAACAAATATGGCTTTACATCTAAACCAGGAATGTGAATATTATAAATGTAAACAGTGTCTCACATACGAATGCGGGGGAAGGGCTGAAGATAATAATATTCCTTTAAAGTATTGCCCTGAATGTAATCGTCACTTTTATAATGAAGAATGTCTTAAGAACCATAGAAAAAACAACAAATGGGTATGTAAGAAAATAAAAATTTGTGAGCTGTGTGATACAACGAAAATTGCTGATGCTCAAGGAAAGATTCAACACGACTGTGTGAATATACGTTGTCTCGTTTGCGACGAGAGGTATAACCCTGATGAAGGGGCTCATAAATGTTTCATGAAAACATTGAAAAAGAAAGAAAAGGACTGGCAGAAAAAGAAAAATGTTTACACATTTTATTACGATGTGGAAACGTATAACCATAACGAAACAGATAAAGGTGATGGCCGATCAGTTGTTGACATGGTACCGTACTTACTTGTGAGCATGTTGGTCTGTTATAAATGCAGCGATAAAGAATTAAGAAATGAACAGTGCGAGAAATGTGGAACTAAACGAAAGGAAATCTTCCATTTGGATTTGAATGCTGAAAATGATACAGAAAAGTGTCCAGTCGATAAATTCATAAATTATTTATTCAGTTTTTCCAAAAAACATCAGAAAGACGAAATAATAGTAGCAGCTCATAATGGAGGGAAATTTGACACTCAATTCGTGTTCAGTAAATTATTAGCAAGACCCGGTGCTAGTGTTATTTCTAGTAACCCTGTAAAACGTGGAACAAAGATCATCACTATGACAGCTCAGCATAATATAACATTTAAAGATACTCTCTTATACATGCCCTGTGCTTTGAAGAAGCTACCTAAATGTATGGGGCTTAAAGGTGATGTAGCTAAAGGGTTCTTCCCCTATAGATTTCTTACTCTGGATAATGTAAATTATGTTGGTCGGATACCTGCTAGAGAATTATTTGAAACTGACCGCATGGAAGAGTCAGAGAAACGAGAATTTACCGAGTGGTACAGCTCGTTCGAAAATAGAGAGTATGACATAAAAGCTGAATGCACTAAATATTGTGTGCAGGATGTTGACATTTTACGTCAAAGTTTTAAAAATTCCGAAAGATATTCATTGATATGTTCCAAATAGATTGTTTAACAGAATGTTGTACAATTGCTTCATTATGTTTTAGAGTCTTTAAAACTCATTATATGAAAGATGATACTGTTGCTCATATTAGTCGACACGGAGAGAAAAATTATTCGTATGAAGGTATTCGTTGGATAGCATTCATGGAGAAGTATACAGGCCAAAGGATAACCCATGCCCGGAATGGCGGCGAGCGAGTGTTTAAACTTAAGAATAAACACGTACATCCAGACGGTTACACTGAGGTTCCTGTTGTTGATTATACACCTATTGACGGAGATGCCTTTGTAGCCCTCAGACAGCTTCAAGTAGACAACCAGCTGAAACCCAGGAATGAACAGAGATGGAAGGCTATGGATAAGGCTGCGTCTGCACCCGGTGCTAGACCCGTGGAAAAGAAACGCATAGCGTACTTGTTCCATGGATGTATTTGGCATGGGCATCAGAGTTGTGAGGATGGCAAGCTTGAACATAGAGGTGTCTCCAGTCTCGACAGGTATAGAATAACCATGCTGCAGGAAGAGGCATACAAAAGAGCCGGCTTTGAAGTTGTGAGGGTGTGGGAATGCGAATGGAAAAAAATGAAAGATGAGTGCTTGGTGAGTATACTCAACGCTGACCCTGACGAAGAGGAGGAGGATACGGAACTTCTGAGACCGTATGTTAATAGAATAGGCAACGATGTCGCCAATAATAGACTTATTATTGGTGACGCATTGTACGGCGGTCGTACAGAACCCTTTGTATATTACTTCCCTCCCACAGACGGTGCTAATAAAATTTGTTACTTAGATTTCACATCGTTGTACCCTTGGGTACAAAAATCTCAAGAGTTCCCTACAGGCATCCCGAAGAAACTTGTTGGCAGTGACATCCCTAGCATTCCTGAATACATAGCAAACATGCACGAGAAATATTTCGGGGTAGCTTACGTTAGCGTTTTACCTCCTCAAAACTTATACATTCCTGTTTTACCAGGGAGGTATAAAGAAAGACTAATATTTACCCTATGTCGAACGTGCGCTAAAGAAGGATACGAAGGATTGTGCACTCACACTGATAGTC
>JABUQX010029589.1:25000-26481 GCA_015478945.1 Trachelipus rathkii
ATTATAGATTATTTATTAAACATAATAAATATACCATTAGCTTTTTCTTTTATGCGACTCTGAAATAAGCAAATAAGAGTTCACGATTGGAAGGAAGGAGGTTTGATATGGCGCAGGTTTCCCAGTTTTGTTCGAAAAAGAAAGTAATCAAATTAAAATCCGCGATAAGAAAAATGAGAAAAAGTTTTTATGTGTTCGTGAAGCTTCAGAAAAACTTCAAAATATCAAGGGAAAAGCAAGAAATATGAAGGGCCGTAGGGGTTTAAGGAAAAAAACATTACATAAAAATTGGATAGTAAAATTTATATTTTAAAGTTCAGGCGATTAGTAGAGTTAGTCAAGGAAATCATTTTAAATATTGGGAAGGAAAGATTCACAAGATTTACGCCGGAATTACCGGAAAAAAAAGAAATATAAAGCGAAAAGGCAAGAGAATAATATTCAGTGGTTTTGACCAGAGCAACGGCAGACTACATATTTTAATATATAATAATAAAATATAAATGGATTAAAACTAACTCAAAATGGGAATAATTTTCAATTTGACAGTCCCACTAAATCATTAGACTAATAATTGCATTAATATTTGCAATATCCTATCATTTTGGCAGGTTATTAATGTTAGTATTATCATTTAATAATTATGATGAAATTATTATAATCACTAATAATTTAATTATTTATTTAATTATTATTATTATTATTATTATTATTAATTAATTATATTATTATTATTATTATTATTATATTATTCTTATTATAATATAATTTGATTATTATTATTTATTGAAAGTCTCTGTTACGGGGAATGCTACCATAAATTATCTTAAAATTAGGTATCACTGATTCTTGTTTCAATGATAATATGTCAAATCTGTTTATTCTTAAATTGCGATTAGTTAAATGATAAATTTAAAAAAATAACAAAAAATTAGTTTTAAACAAAATGATAAAAAAGATAAATAATAATTAATAATTTTTTGTTTTATAACAAATTTTTTTATTTTTATTTTATTTTTATTATTATTATTATTATTATTATTATTATTATTATTATTATTATTATTATTATTATTATTATTATTATTATTATTATTATTATTATTTATTAAATTATATTATTATTATTATATATATTATTCTTATATTATTAATTATTATTAATATTATTATTATTATTCTTATTATTAATCTATTATTATTATTATTATTATATTATTATTTATATTATTATATTATTATTATATTATTATTTATTATTTATTATTATAATTATCATTTATTATTATTATAGTATTTATTATTTCATTAATTATATTTATTATTATTATTATTATCATTATTATAATATATTATTATTATTTATTATTAAATTATTATATTATTAGATATTTTATTATTATTTTTTTATTATTTTTTTATATTATATTTATTTAATTATTTTATTAAATATTTACTTATTATTATTATTATTAATTATT
>JABUQX010029590.1:0-10000 GCA_015478945.1 Trachelipus rathkii
TATAACTAACTGTCAAGTACACCACATCACTACAAACATAGCCCAACACAGACAGCAGAACAATCTTCGCATTACAAATCAATCTTCGTCATGCTTCTCGCAATGGACATTGGCCGGTATTAGATGCAAACTGATGCCAGGTGGCAAGCACTCTGATTACATTGGCACTTGAAGCAGGGCTGCTATTCGGGCCTCAATATCCTTGCGTTTTCCACTTTGTCAGAAACCATACAAATACTTTCTCTGACCAATTTCCGATCTCGGAATTGAGGTGTATGTGGTGAGATGATAGTATAATAATATTATATATATAATATATATATTATATATATATATATATATATATATATATATATATATATATTATATATATATATATATATATATATATATATATATATATATAATATATAGTATAGTAGTGATTGCGGTCATCTCATAGTTGGCAGGCGATTTCGAGAATGAAGGAATAGAGGTATTGGCTTCAAACTTGGAATATAATCTATATATGTGTTAAGCTCGAAACAGGGTAAATTTCAAGTCTCTAGGATGTATATAGGGGGGGTCGCCTTGAGGTGGACATGATATTGTGCTAAGCCTTGTTGCGGGCTGCTGAGTGAGGCGAAAGATTAGGCTTACGGACAAGATCGACCACCTTGAGGACATACACATACACATATACATTATATTATCATTATTATTATTATTATTACGTTGAAGATTTGATTTTGATTCTGAGTCGAAAAACGATTCCTGTAAGGAATCGTTTTTTACGCACTCTGGTTCAGGCTCCGGCTCCGGCTCCGGCTCAACCTCTGAGTCCAATATATTTCTATAGAGGTTAGAGTTATCGTATTGGGTTAAAATTTGGAGGATGGTTAGATGGTGACATAATCTCATCGTAGACGAGATTACGTACCCCTGGGGGTCCCCTGAAGGGGGACCCCACCCCTCTAAAAAATTAAATTTGATCGTAGAAGGTTCAAATCGGGATAGTGTATAAAAGAATGAGAAAGGAGTCTGAATCTATAGAGTCTGACTTGGCAATGGCACCGGTGCTGGCTCCGGTGCGAGGTGCTGGGATAGTAAATATTTGTATAATAGTACAATATTGGTGTTAAAATATATGTTTATATGGATATAGATTTTGACTAAGGGTGTTTGAGGCTCCTCCATGGTAAAGAGGGTTGCATCACCAAGGCCCAGGATCTATGCGTGTGCGCACCCGCAGGTGCGCCTGCCAGTGCAATCCGGCGCAAAACGGACGCGTGTGCGCGCCCGCCGGCGCGCTCCGGCGCGAAACGGGCGCGTGCGCGCGCCCGCAGGCGCCCTCGCCAGCGCGATCAGGCTCAAGAACGCAAACGTGTTCTGTTTTCTTTTAATAAAATTTTTTATAATTTTTTTAGCTTTTTTTTTTTTTTTCAACTTAATTTTTTCAAAAATTTATTATTTTTTATTTATTTTTTTAATTTATTTTTGTTTTTACTAAAAAAAATTATTCTTTTCATGTTTTATAACGTAAAAAAATATGTACTTCATTGACCCTAAAGCAGTAAATCAATAAATCAAACCACCTTCCCCCCTCACCTTCCTACCCAGCTATGATCTATTGATCTATTGATCTATTGATTCAAGTCATATTTTTTATTAAAATTGCTATGTTTTACATACCCTAAATCAGTAAATCAGTAAATCAAACAACCCTCCCCACCCCCCCTCCCTCTCCCCCCTACATCCCATCTATTGATCTATTGATTCAGGTCATATTTTTCTTTCGTATAAATAAGTTCTCTGGATAAAAGAAAAAGAAAACAGGTTTTTATTTAAAAGCTTTATAAAACATAAGTTTGTAACTAATTAATCGTGTAACATAAAATTTTTAGCATCAAATAATTTACAATTTATTAAAAGAAACATTATTTAAAAAAACATATTATGAAATAAATACAGTATACACAGCATAAATTAAGTGATAGGTTGTACAGGAAAACATAAGGTCTTAACATATTGAACATTATTATAATTTTTAAAAAGATGTGTACATAATGATTACGAAACATAAAATCTAAATAAGAGTAGTCAAGAAGAAATATACGAACCATTAATTTTATATTCTTCACACGGCTATCCAATGTCCATTGCTCGAAACATCCCTAGGAGAAGTGTTGAAGATAAGACCAGAATCTGTATCCAATTTCACAGAACTGAGTTCATTACAAAGCAAATACACTAAAAATCATGCTTGCGTGTTCGAAGGGCCAATTTAATATTTCTTCTTATTCATCATAATAATTCAGGATTATATTTCGACTCTGTCAATTTCGATGATTTGAGGATGTTCCAGATACCCAGAACGAGATTTAGGATGTCAGAGCTTTTTGCCAAATTTGAGACCTCAAGCCTAATGTTCTTTTATGCGTAGATATTGAGATGATAAAACATTACAAGCTGAAAGATCAGCAGTTTTTTTTTTTTGTTTTTTTTTTTACAATTAACACCACCACTCACGGGCAAAGCCCTAATCTAGGAGGCGGGGTGTGCTCAAATTTGTCTGAGCAAACGAGCCAAGAAGAGAGTAACACACACTCAGACGTCCGACCAGTGACGAACCTGGTTCTCTCTTTAGTTGGGCGAGTGCTCTAACAGCTCTGAGCATTACCCGGAACGCCATTTAGGTGCGTTGATCCATTCCCTCTGACTTATTACGAGGCGACTCCACCGGAATTGTTCCATTCTTCTTTTCTTCTTATAATAAATAACTAAATCCAAAATGATGTTGGCCATTTATTAATTTAAATTTACTTTTGTTATATCAAAAAGAATCAAGATTAAAATTTGTGCTCCTCTGTTATATTAAAATAGATTTTAAATTTTTAATTTGTTTAAATTTAAAATTTGTCATTTACTATTTCTGAAAGTTTCTTCACCAGTCTGACAAATGTTCTCCTCAGGAACCATCTCTTTCACCAGCACTCAAATTCTAATCCTCGTTGCAAGCTCTTTGTTTCTTGATAATCTTCTCATAATTCCTTCTCTTAAATCTTCTATTTTCTTTTTCACTCTCTTTTTAATGCGTCCGTTCTCCCACCGCAGTCGGCTTTCATATAAATTACTGTTTCACATTAAGTCTTGAGATCAACACCTGTACCATTATCACTGCAAGAAACAGTATTGGCAAATAAATCGTAAAATGGGACGTGAACAATTGAGAATGTGTCCTTCATATATTCATCTCATAAGGCACGGACAGATATGGGTTGCCATTCCAGTGTAACTGATACTTACTAAGTCCGAATGGGGGTAAATTTAAAGGGAACTTTCCATAGTTTCCAGGAATAAGCGATCAGTGTTCTATCAATTCCTATATCACCTTCTGACGGGTAAGCTACCATTGACGATGTAGGTTATTATACTCGATATCCTTGGGCAAAGTAAAAAATTTTTAGTCTCAATTCTCTTGATTGGATATTTTGCTGTGTCGGTCAAAAGAGATTTCTCTATTTCCATATGTTTAATGGAGATAATTTCACCTTACGTATATAAAGGTAAGCATCCAGTAATTTAAAGATAGGCTTTGGTGCAGTAGTTGTAGCTAAAACGGCACTTTTAACATTAAGAGCAAATTCAGGTGTAGATCTCAGTTAAAACTTGATTGCGCGGTGTCCACTGATGGAAGAATAAGTCTTTCTTGAGAATATATCACCGTTTACACGGCCATAATATTCATACGTGTTTTTTAGATTTAGCAGCATGGGTTCTATGTTTCTCTGCATTCTTATTAATTGTAATATCCATTTGATTGCAGATGAGGGACTCCTTTGCATCTTCGGAAATTAATCTTAGTAAAGGTTTTTCAATATAACGTCGATAAGGTGTAACTGCAGCTGATGCTCCTAGAGATGTTTCATTTAAAAACACTTCAAGTTGATTAAAACACGTATACAGGAAATTTGTCTCTGTGGATACAATATGATCGGTTCCTGTGAGATCTGAACCATCTTCGTTTACTAACTTGGTCTTCAGATATAAAAATACATTCGAAGGGTCAAGATATTGATCAGATGTGCCAGGGATATTGAATTCGAGAGGTACATCTGTATTTGTGATTGCATGAACGGGATTAATACTAATAAAGTTGGATTCACTTACACTGATCTGTGTAGGGTTCACTGAGAAGAGATCCAATTCACTCTTACAACAGTCTGGGCTGGAGGGATGGAGGAAATGCATCTTGCTAGTACAATCGCCTGTTCTATAATGAGGAGAGATCTGTTTAAACATTCCTTATATACGAAATAGTTACAGGTTGTCACTTAAACATTCCTTATACACGAAATAGTTATCGGTTGTCACTGTTTATGTAAAAAAAAAAAGTTACCACTTATCGTCGTTATTAAAGGGCAAACACATCAATACACTTTTTCTTTAGAGGTCCTTTCCTATTCCTCTTTTATAGCGTTTTTTTGCGGTGACCTTACACCTATGACCAAGCATTCTTTACGTCGTATTTTTCGTTTAACATCATCTAACATTTCATCAGAAGCATCGGCTAGTCGACGTTTTACAGCTGTCCGTGGATCGATACCGCCCATAATATCTTGGAAAGTATCTATACCTGTCCTAGCTGCTTTTTTAGCGAGGTATTTGCCTCCTGATTTAAACAAAGGGATAGCACGTCTGAACAATGAAGCAAAAAATCCACCTAAACCATATCCCCTCTGCATTCTTGACCCCCTGAAGACTCGTTCTCTTTCCATTATTATTATTTAACGGAGCTTCCTTCTAATGTGTACTTTACACACTGCTGTCCCAGTCGTGAATGGGTATGGGTTGCCTTCTACGTCTCTTATATAAATACGAATCGAACTCAGTTGGGTCTTACTCAAGGGTAAGTAGTGAACATTAGGAAAACTTATAACTCTATTACCTTTAGGAAAATGAACTACCCTTAACAAAGAGGCTTTAGTATTCCCTACATATTGATGGTCTATAATATCTGTATAAACATAGGCCATACCAGGATCTTGAAACATCTTAGAAGGCATGCATACAAAATGTAATGAAACTCTCAGTGTCATTTTTTGAGACATACTCATCCATCGTTGGTATATAACGTATTAGATCCTTTAGAGATGGTTTGATATCGTTATTTTTTAATATTGAGTCTACATGCGAGTAATGACATTTACGAAACCAGGCTGCCGAATGGAAAATAAATAAACTTCTATCTTTCAGGTTCACATGAGTTTGAGATTTTAAGGTGATTAACACGTTATCTTCGTTAATGGGTTTATTAACAAGAAACACTAAATCTTTACATAACAGACTTGTTTCAAATTTTTTGTTTAAAGCCATGAACACATCAGTAACCGAATTGTAAAGACCCCTACTTATGAAATATTTTTCATAGAAATATTTTTTTCCATCATGCTCGATAATGTCTGTATTAGCTTTAATTTTTAATACATTTTTAACATATTCAACGCTTCTAAATATTATAAATGCTGAGGGGGACTCTAATATATTCTCGACAGATGCATCAAGAATTATTTCACTTAATCCTGCTTCATACATTTCTCGATCAAAAGTTATAGGGTTCAATAATTGGGTTGTATAGTCTGATATTTTATTAGCAGGATGTAGATCCATAGAAGCCGATGAGGGTAGCGTTAGATAGAAATGATCTTCGGAAGTCATGATTACAATTTCTCAATTTCATATACAGCTATTTACGAACTAGAGTCTTTACACTAACGGAGCTTCTTTCGTATATGCACTTTACACACTGCCGTACCAGGTGTGAATGGATAAGGGTTCCCTTCGACATCTCTTATATACACTCTCACGGTTCTAAATTGAGCATTATTCAGAGGTATATAGTGTACACTAGGAAAACTTATAACTCTGTCATCTTTAGGAAAATGTATCACTCTTAGTAACTGTGCCTTAGTGTTTCCAACATACTGGGGTTCTACAATGTCACTGTAAACATATGCTACACCAGGGTCATGTAACATCTTTGAAGGGTCAATTTTTAATACGTTTTTAACATTCTCAACACTTCTAAATATTACAAAGGCCATATGTGCTTTAGGCATATTCTCTACATGAGCATCCAGTATCATTTCACATAACCCAACTTCGTACATTTCTCGTTCGAGGTTATATGGACTCAATAACTCCGTGTAGTAAAGTGATATTTTGAATTCCGGATATAAGTCCATAGTAAGCGATGATGGCAAAGATAAATAGAAAATGATCTCACTCTCCATTTTTTCGCAAAGTAAACTGATCAGTGTTTCTTAATTTCGCTAGCATTTATATAACTGTTAAACTTCACTGGGTAACCTACCCATTTGACAAGATACTGTTTATTTTTACCTTTCCCTTTAGATCCTAATATTTTTTCTATTTTATATTCGTGACTCTTAGGATCAAATCGTATTTTCTGTATTTCTTGTTATAGAATCCTCTTTTATTTTCCCCATCTAAAGCCTCAAGATAGGATAATTTTAACCTGTCTCTAGGGAATTCTCTGATGGCCTTCTACTTAAAAAACTTCTCTCGGACCATCAGCTTCATACCCTTTTCTTGAAATTTTCCGTCAGTCCTGGATTACTCTCACATAAAATCTCCTACTTTAATACCAGTGTTATCTTTTATTTTTCCCTTTTGGGTTGATTAGTACAGCAGGTTTCGTCATTCACCATCGTCTATAGGGTATTCTTAGTTTCGTGTGATTAAGAACGATTATAGAGTAAGCCAGGTCTTGCTAGTATATTGAAAATTTAAACAGTATCATCTTCGGTAAAATACCTTATACATTCTTTCTTTTATAGTCCTCTGTACTCTTTCAACTATTGCTGCTTTATTAACTAAAAATGTGTTTAATACCCTATGTCATACTCAGTAACTAGTTCTTGAAACTCTTTACCTAAAAATTATGAACCTTTATCTGTCCATATCATTTGAGGATATCTGTCTCCATCATTTATAATTTCTCTGACAGCTGTAGCAACAGTCTTTGATTTTTATCTTTAAAACCATTAACCATAAGTATCTGGAATATACATCTATCCACCAAAAGATATATGCATAACCGTCATTGTAGATTTATATATTTACTTATCGGTCAATTCTAGTTGCCATACGCTATCTAAATGTAATGCTATGGTTTTTCATGTAGGAAATTTTTTTCGTATAGGTTTATGTAAGGTAAACGCATCCTCACCTTCTAAATATTTTTTCAATTCTTTTTATTAATCTGTGGAAACTTTGAAGCGCAAACCTTGAAAAACCACCGTAAAACTGTACGCGTTTTCACATCAAAGTAATATTTTTCGACCGCCTCCTTAGCCTCCATGATTCACAATGACATTAACAATAAAAATTATATTCATTTATACTGATGGGCTACCCGCAGGTGCGCCTGCAAGGGCAATCCGGCGCGAAACGGACGCGTGTACGCGCCCGCAGGCGCGCCCGCCGGTGTGATCCGGTGCCGAAACGGGATCGCGTGCGCTGCGCCCAGGTGCCGCTCGCCAGCGGCTACAGGCTCAAACGCAAACGTTTCTGTTTTCTTTTAATAAAATTTTTATAATTTTTTTAGCTTTAATTTTTTGTTTTCAACTTAATTTTTTCAAAAATTTATTATTTTTTATTATTTTTGTTTTTTACTAAAAGATTTTATGCTTTTCATTATATTTTTACTAAAATTGTAACGTTTGACATACCCTAAAGCGTACAGTCATAAATCAAACCATCTTCCCCCCCCCTTCACCTTCCTACCCAGCTATGATCTATTGATCATTGATCTATTGATCTATTGATTCAAGTCATATTTTTTTATTAAAATTGCTATGTTTTTTACATACCCTAAATCAGTTAAATCAGTAAATCAAACAACCCTTCCCCACACCCCTCTCCCTCTTCCCCCCTACATCCATCTATGATCTATTTGATTCAGGCATATTTTTTATTTTTAAAATTGTTTTATATTGTACATTTACCCTTAAAATCAGTAAAATCAGTAAATCTAACAACCTCTCCACTCCCGCCTCCCTCACACCCCTCCCTATCTATGATCTATTGATCAAGTCATAAATTTTTTATTAAGATTGTTCAGTTTACACACCTTTAAAGCAGTTTAAATCGTAACATTCCGGATTCCAAGTTCCTCCCCCCTCCCTCCTTCCCATCCGTGATCTATATGTTCTATTGAGCTAGTGAACCCTTTATAACATAAATGCAAACCTTATCTTATTCATTAGTGTTCGGGTATCAATCTAGAATGGACGTTGGTAAATTTATGTTCGCGCTCAGTTACTGCTTGTGTCTGGTCCTACAGAGGTGTGTTGGGAAATTCCGTTTCTGTGGTAAACATTTTAAAAGAGGTCGAGATTTTCGAACAACAACCTGTTAAAATCATATGGTGCTACAGTGTTTACCAAGAAAAGTTTAAAGATTACAAAGATGTAATCCAATTTCACGAAGGGTTATATGACATAAAAACTCTTCAGTGTTTACCTGGACATAAAATTATAATCCTTGATGATTTGATGCATAAATTGAATGAGGATATAGCAGAAACTTTCACAATTTACTCTCATCATTTAAACATCACAGTATTTTTTATTACGCAGAATATCTTTCATCAGAATAAGTACATGAGGGATGTGTCTTTAAACACACAGTATTTAATCTTGTTTGGGCAACGGAGGGATATGAGTCAGGTAAATGTTGTGGCTACCCAAATGTTCCCTACTCAACGTAAAGAGTTCTTAAAAGTATATAAAGAAGTTACATCTATACTTCATGGTTATTTACTCTGTGAGCTTCATCCTAAGAACACGCATAGAGTGTTACTGCGTACAAATATCTTACCTAACGAGATTGAGACTATACATACATGAATAATGAGTACTTTAGTAGCCGATTATTTACCTCTTATGAGAAAATTTAAAACCCTGAAACCTTCTGAAAAACGTAAACTGATTTGTGAAGATGAAAAATTTATACAATGTATAGCAGAATGTATGCCTAAAATCTTATAAAAGAATGGTTTCTTTAAACAGGACCTCAGAAGGTAAAGCTACGTCGTCATAGAAGCATCATTAAAAAACTTGCTTGGTAACTTAAGAAAACTTAAAAATAAAAAGAAGCTATTACAGAAAGGTGGAGGTGTGTTCCTACCTTTGCTCTTTTCAGTTATAGCCTCTTTGATAACCAAGTATATATATATATATATATATATATATATATATATATATATATATATATAATATATAGATATATATATATATATATATATTATAATATATATATATATATATATATATTGTTCTTAAACTTTGCCATTTTTTTAAGTAAAGTGTTAGATTCACCAGACTGTGAAACCATATTTATATTTATAACAATAATTTAACAATACTGACACTACTACTACTACTACTACTACTACTACTATTACTACCACTACTACTACTACTACTACTGCTACTACTACTAAGAAAGACATAGAAATAATTGAAAGAATTCAAAGAAAGGTGAACAAATTAATTCCAGAATTGAGAGGTAGGTCATACGGGCAACGACTACGTGAAACTAGATATCCATTCTTTAGTGACAAGAAGATTGAGAGGAAAGTTAATAGAAGTTTTTAAAATACTAAATAAATTTGACAATTATCGATTATAGGCAATTCTTTAGATAGGATTTTAATGAGGTAACACGAAACAATGAGCGTAAACTTTCTCATTAACGAATTATAGCAAATAATTTAATCACTTACGATGTAGTTGGGAAGTGAAATAGTCTCTCTTATGAAACTGTGAAGAGCGGCAACATCGATTCATTTAAGAAGGTTAGATATACACCTTAAGGAAATTGGTCTTTGAACTAATTCAACTCGAGTTTTTACTTTGATTCTAAAAACAAATAGAATTAGTGGGCCTAGATATGGTAAAACAAATGAACAATGAAATCATTTGGAAATGTTAAA
>JABUQX010029590.1:15000-20000 GCA_015478945.1 Trachelipus rathkii
TTTTATAAAAGGAATACCCTATGTGCAAATCGAAGATGGTAGGAAGTCGGGGGTCTCTCGGCTTACGGTGTCCCCGTCAGCTCGAGCACACCTAAATGGGGAAATTAAAATTTTTTTTTTAATATTTTCTTGACGAATAAATTGCAAAAATAAAAACAAATAAAAAAAAATAAATAAATAAAATAATAATAATAATAATAATAATGATAAAAGCTTAAAAAAAAAATTGCAACGAAAAATACATTATTAAAACTAATAAAAAGTTTAGTTTATTAATTGGAATATATTTTTTAAAAAAACTATAATATAAAGTTTAAAAGGAAAGTTATATTTTTTTACCATCTGTTCTTAGTTTTATCTCATTTTCCCGCATAAAAAATTCTAGAGTAACATCAGATATAATTTTCCTGATATAATATATATTATATATATATATATGATATATATATATTTCTCTCACATATATATATATTATATATATAATATATATATATATATATATATATAATTATATATATATATATATATAAGTATATATATATGTTTAATATAAATATATTATATAAAATATATATATAGTATATATATATATATAATAATATATATTTATATATATATATATATAATATATATATATATATATAAATTATATATATATATTATTATCTATATATAGTAACCTCTGTCCCAAACGTAACATTTACTGAATATCCCTGAAATGACTGAGTAATGTAGCTCCTCCTTGACGTATACGAGTGGGTGGCTAGTTACCTAGGCTACATGTACCGTGGCTACATATCCACACCAGTTATAATCAGATTTATAAAGTCAGTCTTGCACTACATCTCTTCATGTATCCACGCGATTTATAACCTCGTTATGTTTTTGCACTACATCTTTTTGTGTATTGGCGTGTTTTCTATCCTCGTTACGTTTTTGAGGTTCAGGTAAATATTGAACAGCGGTATGCTATCAAATTCTGTGTGAAACATAACAAATCTGCAACCAAGACATTTGCTTCTTTAAACGAAGCTTTTGTGGATGCCACTCTATCGAGAACTATGGTTTTTAATTGGCACAAAGCTTACAAAGAGGGCCGAGAAAATGTTGAAGACGATACTCGTTGTGGAAGACCAATATCGTCAACAAACGATGAAAATGTGGAAGTTGTTAGAGCTGTGATGGAGAGAGACCCCACCGGTTTAGTGTCAGAGTGATTGCAGAAGAAACTGGTTTGGATTAAAATGCAGTTTATAGAATCTTAACGAAAAATTTGCACATGCGAAAAATTTGTGCAAAACAAGTGCCGAAAGAATTGTCTGTGGAGCAGAAAGCAAACAGAGTGAAAATTTGTCAAGATTTGCTTTAAAGACTCGAAATGAAGCACAATTTTTTGGATCAAGTTATAACAGGCGATAAATCATGGGTTTTTGAGTACGATCCTGAAACCAAAATTCTCCTGGTCCGAAGAAAGCACATATGAGCAAGTTCAAGGTGAAAACACGTTTTTTTTTTTTGACAGCCGAGGTATTGTGAACAAGGAATTTATACCCTCAGGTCAGTCAGTTAATCAGGTCTTTTATAAAGATGTCTTGCAGCGAATTCGAGAACGAGTTCAGCGAATCAGAACAGACATTGCAGACGATTGGGTGCCGCACCACGGTAACTTACCGTCTCACACTGCGCTCTCAATTATAGAACTTCTGGCGAAGAAAAACATTCAAGTACTTCCACATCCTCCATACAGCCCAGATCTAGCTCCGTGCGATTTCTACCTCTTCCCTAGATTGAAAATGAAGTTGAAGGGTCATCATTTTGGTACGATGGAAAACATAAAAAATACTGTAACACGTGAACTAAACACACTTCAGGAAAATGACTTCCGGTACTACTATGGATAGTGGAAGAAACGTTAGAGCCGCTGTGTAACCTCCCAAGGGTCATACTTCGAAGGAGATAACTTGTAATTTCAGGTAAGTCTAATATATAATTAAATACGACATCAATACCTTTACTTTAGGGACTTAACATGTATTTATATATATATATATATATATATATATATATAAATATATATAATATATTATATATATATATTAGTATATATATATATATATATTATATATATATATTATATATATATTAGTATATATATATATATATATATATTATAAATATAATATATTATTATATACAATATATATATATATATATATATATATATATATATATTATATAATATATATATATATATATAATATATATATATATATATATATATATATATATATATATATATATATATATATATATATATATATATATATATATATTGATACAAATAACCCCTTAAGTAATTTCACTCTGCTGGGATTTAACCTGGGCCCTAGCAAATGGCCGCGTAAGTGTTTGACGACTACGCCAAGATGGACTAAAAGAAGAACGCGAGAAATGTTCATGTAGTGAATATATCACCCACCAAACAGAAACCACAACGCTATCTTTTAGTCCACACTCGGGCGTAGGGTCAAACAGAGCACCGCACAGAGTGAAGTACTTATTAACGGGGAATATAATGTAATTGATTAAGATAACTGCTCAGTGACCATTCAACACCTCACCCGCAGTGGTGATAGGTATTGAATAAAAATAACCCTTAAGTAATTTCACTCTACTGGGATTGAACCTGGGCCCTAGCAGATGGCCACGTAAGCGTTTGATGACTAGGGCCCCAGGTTCAATCCCAGCAGAGTGAAATTACTTAAGGGGTTATTTTTATCAATACCTATCACACTGCGGTGAGGTGTAGAAGGATGAGGAGTTATCTAATCAATACATTATAAGTATTTCACTCTGTGCAGTGCTCTGTTTGACCCTACTCCCGAGTGTGGACGAAGAGCCGCGTTGTGGTTCCTGTTTGGTGGGGTGATATATTCACTACATTACATTTCTAGCGTTTCCTTCTTTTGTCCATCGGTTGCGTAGTCGTCAACACTTACGTGGCATCTGCTTAGGGCCGCAGGTTCAATCCCAGCAAGAGTAAATTAACTTAAGGGGTTAAATTTTTATTCAATACCTATCACACTGCGTGAATTTGGAGAAGGATGAGCAGTTATCTAATCAATACTATATATATATATATATTATTTATATATATATAATATATATTAGTATATTTATATATATAGTATAATTATATATATATTATATATTATAATATCTATATATATATATATATATATATATATATATAGCACTTGAACTTTCCTAATTGCTAGTTATATTTATAATGTGTTTTCTTATTCGGCCTACATGACGGGTCTATCTTTTTTTTTTTAACTGGTACTAATTGTGAGGATTTCCTAACTTTTGTTAGTTCATTGTTAATACTATCTAAATTGCACCATGTACATTATATGATTCTCACAATAGTGCTGTGAAAATCCCTAACCTTGACTTCGCACAGGCTGACCTAGATTACGAAAGTGAAAACAATGAAGAGTCAACAGTTAATATTGATGAATTGAAGTGTTTTAAAACATTATCCCTCTACTAAATGTCCAATTAGAGGTTGGGCCGTCCTACTAAAACCCAGATTAAATGAAAGCTAGATTTTTCAAATGATGTTGATTCTATTTTTTCGTTGCTTAAAAATATGTTAATGAGCGTAAATTAGATAAGTACAAGTTAATACGCTTAATATATCAGTAAATAGGATTGAAAAAAAGTTTGATATCTTTGAAGAGCGTTTTAAAATATTAAAAACTAAAAATATAGATTTTGATAAAAGACTTTGTGAGATAGAAAATAGTTTGGCGTCTGATACTAATGCGGTTGATACATTTTCTATAAGCTACTCTGATAAGATTTAAAAGTATTGAATTGGAATTGGATTGGTTTAAGCAGAGGGCCTTAAACAAGTGTTTGATTTTGAACGAAGCCACAGATTAATAATAAGTATATACTAGGTATATATTATATATATATATATAGTATATATGATATATTAATATATTAGATTATATATATATATATAATATATATATAGGTATTTATATATATATAGTATAGTTATTATAAATATTAAATACTATATAACTATATATATTTAATATATACTATATAGTATATAATCCACTATAATATTATATATATATATAGTATAATATATATATTATATTAATATATATAAATAGTATATATATATATATATATATATGTAGGTAGTAAGTAGGACGAAAAAGTATGCGGTCAAACATCATTATTTTAAACAGTTATATAGTTAAAATAGTATCTGCAATGACTTTTGTTAACAAAAATCTAAAAAGGTACTGTAAATTATATAGCCTGAAATAATACTATAAATAATATAATAATTATATAAATAATTATATAATAATATATAATATAATAATAATAATATAATAATTAAATTAAACATATATATAATTAAATATATAAATAATATAAGTAAAATAATTATAGCTATATTAATAATAATAATGAATTACTATTAGAATTCAAATAATTATTAATAATTGATAATCAATATTAAATTATATCCTAAAATCATAACAGCTAGACAAATATTTTATTCATCTCTATTAATATATATTATTATTATTATTATGCTTAAATAATAATCATTAAATACATAGTAGAATTATAATTAACTAGTATTAGTAAGATAGAAAAGAATAGGGCTACTAAGCGGGTAAATAGCGTATTCGTCCATGAGCCGGCTAAATATAATAATAATATATTATAACAGACATAACAATAAAAATATATAATAACATACAATAAATAATAATTAATGCTATATAATAATAAATATATAATAACTAATAATAATAATTTAAATTAATTAAAATAATATTAATAATAATAATAATAATAATAATAATTTATATAATACTAATTAATAATATTAATACATAATAATCATAATACAATAATATAATAATTAAGATTATAAGTTGTGACATATTTAAAAGTGA